>JBBMKE010191391.1:0-15117 GCA_037834125.1 Lippia alba | reverse complement strand
TCATGAACAATAATTTTTGGAAACCATTTTCAATACTTGACATTTTTGGGAAGATATTAGGTATAATATACATTTTGACGGAAAATACACTTATGGTTGTATCGGTTCTAAGTATCTAAAATTAAACCTCACCTATGTAGCCAAAAACCCGAGAATAAGCTCACTGAGCCTGCTCCTCGACAACCGGAAGCTCGTCTGTGCAATAAAGACAAGTATTCATGAGACAAGACTCTATGAACAAATTAAGACAAACTGCAAAATGTGATATGATATCATAGAATCATGAATATGACATGTTTGAACGATTATAGTATCATGAAACGTGCAATTGTACACAATTCATATGCGATCTGTAAGGTAAAATAGCAATTTGACACATAAACGACCAAAACTCGACGAAAAATGAGCCAATCCCAAAATTAAACGTCGCACACTTATTTTTATTTAGAAGATATCGTGTAGGCTCGATTTGGGATCAATTGGGGCTAATATGCAAAATGAGAAATTTTTATGCAGTAGCTTTTGCTCTGCCAGACGTGCCGGGAACGGTCCTTCCCGTGAGCAGTTCAAAATGATAACGGTCGTTCCCATGGCGCGTGTTCTACACTCACGGTTGGGAACGGCCGTTCCGGCCCCAAGAAGAAATGGGAAGGGCCATTCTCAGGCCCCTGTTTTGAAAATTTTTTGGCAGAATAGGGGAGCTCTCGGGCTCAAAGCAAAGACAACAACAACAACAACAACAACAACAATACTAATACTCCAAATGCATCAAAACCAATCAAGAAACATGCATGGACACTTAATATACAATAAAACACAACATCAAGCATCAATCTATGCACAAATGATCATTTTCCCCAAAATATGAAAATATATAAATCATGATCATAGCTTCAAAAGGTGCAAGAATCATTCAAGAATTTCAATCCCTTAACACTCATTCATGCTTCCAACACTCATACACAAATTAACACATAAATTTCCTAACCCTAACTTTCATCAAAATATGGAGATATACATATGCATATGATCATATACCTTCTTAAGGGAAAAGAAAGGATGAAAATGATGAGATGATGCTTTCTTGATGAATCCTAGTTGGGTATGCACGATCCTAGATTGAAGATGCACAAATTTCCCTTCTTCCTTGTTACTTGATGTGGAACCGAGAGAGAGATGCAAATGTATGTATGTTTGGATGTTGGAGTTGAATGCTACCATCTTTCATTTCATATGCATAAATGTATGTATACTAAATTACAATTTTAACTATCAACCTTTAAGTTTTATGCTTGAGTTCACATTTAACATTTCATGATCATACAAGTCCATAATTTCCATGCAATTAGGTCCTCAATAATTATAAAAATGCTCAAGTAAGAACATTCATGCATTCACGCCACGTTCGATAATTAAATACAAATGTTGATCAATTATAAATGTGATTTAATTCATAAGTTTCACATAATTCACATAATTATAATAAATTCTAATGTATGGAATATTATAATTTTACCAACTATAAGTAATTAGATTGATTAATTATTAGTTCTCTAGAACGCACACGTGTCACTTTTACCTGAATTTGGAGTCTGAAGTGGTAGAGATGTCACGGAGTAGTTTGGATGCAGATAGAGATCACCGCGACAATACGAAAATAACCAATATTCTCCCAAAATGTAGACAACATACCACCTAACCAAATATCCTTTTTAGAATATTTCTTGGTTTTTGGAATTCAGAAAATTGGGGCGTTACAATCCTCCCCCCTTAAAAGAATCTGGTCCCCAGATTTACTGATCTCGAGAAAATAGCTCTGGGTGGTATTGTCTCATTTTCTCTTCGGTTTCCCAGGTTGCCTCTTCGGTTTGATCACATCTCCATAAGACCTTAACCAAGAGAATTTGTCGGTTTTCGAACACCTGAAATTTCTTGTCCAAAATCTTAACCAGTATTTGAATAAATGTCAAATTCGGCTCTAATTCTGCTTCCCCAGTAGTTAGGACTGCTGATTCATCGGTGTGGCACTTACGGAGTTGAGATACATGGAATACGTTATGAATTCCCGTGAGATTCGACGGCAGATCTAACCAATAAGTAACTTCACCTATCCGTTCCAAATTTTCGAAAGGACCCAAATAGCGAGGATTGAGCTTTCCTCCTTTCCCAATTTGAGCAAATCCTTTTCGAGGAGACACTTTCAAGAATACCCGATATAAGCCTCTTGTTCCGACAGCTCAGCGCCCACTGCTTGGGAAGTATGTGGATTTTCTTCCTGCACCTCAGCAGCCTCTTGTTCCGCATAAGCCTCACTATGGTGGCTTTGTTGGAATTAAGGGTTTGGATCATTGATAACAAATGATGCGAAGCCACTGGTGACGGAAGGCACATCATGGCTTAGTAGATCCATGTAATTTCGCATGTCTTCGCTCCAATGCACATCACTAGATTGTTGTGTGGGGATGGTTTCAACAACAACAAAAACCTTAAAGGATTCTAGTTGGGCCACCGGATTGGTGTAACACCACAATATTTGATCATCATTTATTTCAATGACTGTTTCGAGTATTGGGTTAACAGAAATGTTGAATGGTGAGAACAATTGGATGGTGTGATGGTTTCGATTCAAGCCAACTACATCATAAACATGATGCAATAAATCATCAAATGAGAGCGATCGAGAAATCATGGTTGTTTCTGCGGGGGGTAGATTGTAAGAAACACGATGGTTAGACACGGTATAATTTTCCCCATAGAAAAGAACTAGCTGAATTGACTCCATTATAGATGAGATGTTAAGATCTGTGGGTTGAAGAAAAACTCAGAAAAAACTTGGGTTTGTGAAGTTTTGAAGGCATGGTTTGAGAACCTCGGGAACCACATTTAAATAGCCAATTTTACTACAATAATTTTTCTACACCCCCTGTGACGCCCCGATTTCTCGCACGTACAGGTACACGTCACGTGTGGGTTTATTTATTGTTTTGCATTTATTTTCATACTTAATTGACGCATCTCAGACCTTATTTCATTCTTACTTGAACAATTTGATCAATTTGAACTTTATGATTATTTGATGTATATGCTAATCGTGTAATTTGCGTTCTTTGTATTGGAATCCCCAAGCATGTCTAATGTGAATTATATGTCTCTTGGACTTATTTGAACGTTTTAAATTTGTTTTGAGTTTTAGTGTAATTGGTTTTGGACTCAAATGTTAAGTTTTGCATGTTTAGGGGTCATTTGGTAATTATGACCAAATTGAGTCCTTAGATCGTTTCTTGAGTTAGGGAACTCGAAAATGAGTTCCGACACATTCGTTGCATTCCATTCGGTAAATGGGATTCAACGAGACTAACCTTGTATTTTTATGAGCTCATTTCGACCCCCGTATCGATTCGTATTCAACTGCGTACACATAAATATCTTTGTGGGACCCTTGGACTTGCTTTTGTGGACTTTTCTTTCTCTCCCTCTCACCAAAACCGACCCACTCTCTCCCCCATTTCCCTCCCCATCGATTTTCAGCCATGAAAGAAGAGAAGAAGAAGCCCCAAGCCAAGAACCTCCATTGTTGCTCCAAGCACCAAGCTCAAGACCTCCGTTTCTTGCATTTCTTTGCATGGTGAGCATGGATTTATGATCCTTGTGTTCATGTGACTTCATTTATGCATTCAATTCATAGATTACATGGTGGGATTATTGGGTTTGCATATAGAGGGTTTTCAAGGGCTTTCATGATATATGAAGCATGATAGCATTCCATTGGTTCTTGTTGCATTAGAAGTCATATTTGGAGGTTGTTGTTACATATTCCTTGATTATTTATGGATTTCCTTGCTTGATAGTTGTGTAGGGAGAATGTGGCTTGTATGAGATTTGTGGGTTTGTGGGATTATGCAAGGGAATGTGATTTCTTGATTAATTTGTGCTTCATTTGTGCCCTATAGTTGATGTCCAAGCATGCCTAAGGTTATGAATGGTTTTTGGGCAAGATCACTTGATCCCCTTCTCCCCTATTTGTGTATTTGAGTGATATAATGTGTCTTGAATGTGTTGATGGCTTGATGAGTGGATTTTGAATGCATTTTGGCTCCTTGATTGCTATATGTGCATATATGAATGTTTGATGCATGAATGTTGAGTTTTGGATTGGAATTGTGGAAGATCACTTGGACCCCTTTCCCTTAGCTTGAGCTTTTGCATGTCTTAAGGTGTTAAGAATGTGTATGGAGTATTTTGGCATCAATTAGTTGAGCTTTGATTGCATTTAGGCCTTTGTGAATGCATCTTTGCCGGTTGAAGTCATATATGCTTGTTTGTATGATTCTTTGATTATTTGCGTGTGTATATTTGATCCTTCGATGCATATGATTGTCTTGTATCTTCTAGAGTGAGTTGTAATGCTTATGTATGAATTTGAAGTGTTTTGGAAGGTTTAAATTTGGTTCCTTGCTGATTTTGCATGATTTTGGTCTTGTTTGCAGCATTTCATTTCGGCAGAACAGGGGCTGCACGGCCGCGCAGTTTCTGTGTACAAATCGCGCGCGGCCGCGCACCAAGTTCGAGTCGGGGAAAATGTTTTGAAAATAGCCGCACGGCCGCGTGGTATTTGAACTAAAACTGCGCGCTGCCGTGCGGAAAGTTCGAGATTTTGGGAAAATAATACCGCACGGCCGCACGGTATTCTAACTGAGACCGCGCGCGGCCTTATTACCCTTTCATGTATGTTTTATTTTGCTTTCGTTCTCGTTTTGTTTGTTTTCCCCGTTTCTTTTGCGACTTATGTGCTTCCATAACATGACTTTATATGTGTTAATTTGTATGGATTGTAATCTTTGAATATGAATTTATGGGATATGGTTCAATATGCGTTCTATGGTACGTTTATGCATTCCTTTACATCTCTTGCATTCATATGCATTTGCCGAGCGTCTAATTGGTCCATATTTGAGTCTAAGTCTTGAGTCTTGTGTTTCTTTGCCTCAGCTTCCCCTTTTTAAGTAGGAACTCGGAGTCTTCGTGGTCTTTGCTCCTTCCGGACCGCTTCTTCGCTTCTTTCGCTTCAAGGTGAGGGTTAGATTTGTATAGTTGAAAACCTATGACCTTTATGTGAATTGATTTGAATCCTCACATGTGGTATATCTTGTTATTATGTATAAATATGAGTGCTTATGAATACGAGTCCGATTTGTGAATCACCCTTTGAATCTTATGGAATGATTTATACGTATGAAGCATATGTAAGCTTTGATTTGAATCCGGTGCGTTTCATTTGAATCTAGTGAGTTATGAGTTGCCCTGAAAGATGGGTATTTGGTTTGTTTCTATTTGAGTTCCGGGCCATCGGATTGTGGGTAAGGGAGATCCCAGGATGACCATTGGGGTCGCTGGCTATGACCCCTATGCACTTTCCATTTTGAGATCCACGTGATGTTGTATGGTGTGTGATATTGAGCCCTCGGTGAATAACCGGGTGAAGACACAATGTGGGCTCGCTACCCCTTGTGTGTAAGAATCTATTTGGGTGCGAAGGTTTGATTCCCGACCACCATGGAGTAAGAGGATTGAATTTGAATTCTATGTATTTATGAATCCCCGATGGTGAAGGATACCCGTACTCGTCGGGTTTTATGTTTCTTTTGTTATGGTAATTGGGAGACTAGTTGGGCCTCTTATGTATCTATATGTATCCCCTTTTGTAAAATTGATTTGGATTGCAAAACCCCGACTCGGTTCACGATAGGCTCTATTGGATCTATGCTTTGCTTCCTATATGTATTTACGTGGCATGTGTAGCCCCTTCACTCAGTCAAGTGGGTAGACTGACCCTCGTTTCTTCACTCTTTTTTTTAGTTGCAGATTCTCGTGCTAGGCGGGGAGGTCGTTTTGTCTTATTTTTCCTCCGAGTCTAGGTTGAGTTTGCATAGCATTTGTATTTAATTCGTTTATTCTTGTTATTCTTCTAGTTTGTATAAGACTTGATTTATGTGTTATGTATTGAACTCATTGATTATTTAGTGAAATTTTGGGCTTATAGCCAATCTTTTTTATGCGTTGTTTGGATCCTGAGTGCTTCCGCATGTATGTTTTCTATTTTTGCGTGCTCTGTTCAGGATCTAGCCCCGCTTAGCCTAGTGTGTGCGTGTCTAGGTCTCCGTTCGCTTAGGCTTGCGCTCATGTATGAACGTCCATTTCATATGTGAGTTTGGGCCTAGGTGCGGGGGATGTGGGTAGCCCACGCTAAGGCGTCACACTTTTGAACTGAAAATCATTCCCGACCGGGACCATTCTCTGGGTGATCAGTGCTTTTGTGTGTAAAAATTATGTTTTCTCCGATTAAGTCCATTGACCCCCGTATGTAAAAATTTGCTAAATCTGTGGAAAAATATGACTGTTTCATTAGTGATCACGCCATTTCATAATTCTTTATGCATATTGACTTATTTCACGATTTGCCGTTCGTCTTAAGTGGTTCATGAGTCGAGTTTCACTTTTATGCATTCGTTTTGCATAGACCAGCTTTCTGGTAATGAGGAGCAGGTCCAGTGAGCCGTTTCCTTGGTTATTTTGGTCACAGGTGAGGATAATATAGTTATTTAGAACCCTAAACCCTTATGTGAAGTTTTTGGCCAAAACGTGTAATTATATCTTTTCAAAACCTATGATTTACAAAATGGATTGTTCAAGATTGTTCATGATTGATTTGGTGAGTAACCCTTGAATTGCATTGTGGGCCCGAGAGTGAGTGTGTGAGCCAATCGGGACTAAAGGGCTGACGGGTAACTCATACGCTCCTCTCACCAATTGGGATGAACCTTGAATTCACCAGGAGGTTTGGTGAAGAAAGGAATCCCGTGCATGGGAGTCATGTTCTTGACGTACATCATGATTGGATGGTTCGGGCCTTACAAACTCGACCATCACCCGGAGGCAGAAGGTTACATGAAACTACTAATTGTGCACTGTAATTGATTGTGTGATCACTATTTAATTAACATGAAAGATTGGTATTGTTCACTGTTGGGTGCAAGGTTGGAGATTGCCCTACTCTCCGGCCCACAGATTGAATAAATTGTAAATATGAACATTTAAATTGGTAGTTGTAATCTCGAGCGAGATTGATCTTCCTCTTGAACGTATACATGTATTTTATTTGCAAAACCTTACCCGAGGTTACAACTTGTGTGAATGTGCGCCATATCTATTTATGCCCCTCACTCAGTCTTCCATATACTAATTCCCTCCACCTTTCAGGGTTTTGTATATACTTGATAGATTTGAATTATGGGCCGGTGTGCCACTACTTGTATTGTAATTGAGATTGATGATGTTCATATGTTAATATATGCTTGTTCAGTCCAGATATATGGATTCGGGGATAGTTCTCGCCTAGCCAGGATTAATTTTTTACTGTCACTCGTTCGCCTAGTGTTTGGTTTATGTATGAAAATCAATTTCATATGTGAATTAGACACATGGTGCAGGGGATGTGGCGCCCTGACATATAGGGTGTTACATCTCTGAGTGGCATCAGAGCCCGATTGCAAAACTATGGTTCTAGTGTCGTATCTCGCGTGTTTAGGTCGTGCGGTGTAACGCCCGACGCGTGACGCCACATGCCCCGCAATTTGGTTAGGACTAGTGTGCGTGGTTCACCACCGGCTGTATGCCTCCCCAATTTACCCCGCACACTAATCCCCTAGGCCCCATAAATGTGCAATCAATCAATTCGCCAAAAATAAGGGTAGGAGTTCATGAATAAAAGGGCTTAACGTTGGAAATCATTTACTCGACGAAAAGACTCGATATATACATATATATAGTACTTTGCCTCAAAACTTTGCACGTTGGGAATTATATTGGATCTTCATAGCTAATAGTAGAGAAACCCACCTTTAAGTCAAAACAAAGGAACAAAAGCCTCAAGAAGCGGCCTCATCTCCAACTGGACCCGAATCTGTGCAAGAAATGTGGTGTGAGACTCAATATGACCACATATGACGCTTGGCAATGAAATGAGTATGATATGAGATGCATAAGAAGCAATATCATGTCATGGAGATGGTCATGTGCACAATAAATGCCCATAAAGGCTCACACTCAATCACTTCATTCAAAAATCATGCGTTCGAATCCATTCGAGTTCATATCTTTCATAAATCAATCTATTTCAATGCATAATTCTCGAACAATGCTCATAATACATAACTCATCAAGTATACAAGTCATATGAATCATAAGAAAGACCACAATAAGCAATTAGGGTTCACAAACCAGCAACCCAATCATTCATGCACAATTAGGAACGGCATGCGAACTCATAACAAGCACAAATCACGTCAAACGAACTCGAAACTTTCACACAAGTCACATAGCACATTGTTGAGACATAATACACATCAAAACCAACCATCAAGATGTCATAGCAATGCAATTCAATTATATAAACATGCATACAACTCAATGGGGACAAGATCGGGGTGGGAGAAGCACGAAACAAGCAAGGAAATGACGAAAAAACACAACCGGGGGAGTGTAGGGGGGTAACATGCGGCATAGGAAATTGATTGCTTATGTGAGTCTTGCATATGAACTTGATATTTATGTGAATTAAGTGCCTTATTTGTTCTTGGAATTTAATTGCATTCATATATACATATTAACTCAACATGTATTTCTAGTGATCTAGTTACAGGATGCCTCGACGTGAGCATTCTCCCGGTCACAGGCACCACAAACATCATCATCAATGCCGACATCATCAACGTGATCACACACCTACTCCGCCACCACCGCCTCCTCCAGCTCAGTTGCATGACTTTATGAATGCGGTAGTTGGATTAATTGATCAGAGAGTTAGAGAATATGGTCCTCCAGCTCCACCGGTTCAACCAGAGGCTCCTATTTCAGCATCCTTAGGGAATTCCAGAACCCGCATCCGCCCAAGTTCTTCAAGGGCAATGATATTCAAGCCGAGATGTGGCTGAAGGAAGTTGAGCGAGCTTGGGAATTTATCCCTTGTGATTCTAAGGAGAAGGCTCGTTGTACACTTACATTAATCTAAGGGGAAGCTTATTCATGGTGGGAGAGTACTAAAATTGTCTTGGATGCCACCGGTGAGGACATAGATTGGGAGGTTTCTACAAGGGAATTCAAAAATAAGTTTATCCCTCCCTCAACCCGCACTAGGAGACTTAAGGAGTTTACCAAATTGAAACAAGGAACTCGGACAGTCTCAGAATACATTGCCCAGTACGAAAGCCTTTCCCGCTACATACCAAACATAGCCAACAACGATTTTCACAAGGCTATGCAGTTCATTCAGGGGTTGAGGCCGGATATTCAAGAATCTTTAGAGACCATCAACACAAGCACTTGGGTAAAGGCTACCACCAAAGCCTTAAAGGTTGAGGATGCAGTTAATGCTCAGAGATCTACCTCTCATTCAAGCCAGGTTCCGGGTTCGAGCTTCGGATTCAATACAGGAAAGAGACCTATGAATTATGAAGCTCTACCACCTGCCAAGAGAAATTGGAAGAAACCTAAACCGGTAGGACCAGTTCAGAAGGTTCCCCCTAAGCCCACACTACCACCGCCTCCTCCAAAGCCTCTCTGCTCTTATTGTGGGCGCGATACACATATGTATGAGGGTTGCAGACGCCTGAGCTACTCACTCATTTCTTGCGCGTGAGGTTGCTATTTCTTTACCTTTGCCTGTTGATTGTGCTTCTGCATGTTATGTGATTAGTTCGCCTTTTAGGAGTAGTATTTTAACTGATCGGGTGTTTTGAGAGGTTCTGGTGAGTATCGAGGGTCGGGTTTTCTTATCGGACTTCATAGAGATGCTGACTCGTTATGGTTCTATTCTAGGGATGGATTGGCTAACATACATTGTACTATAGTTGATTGTCAGGCTAAGAAAGTTTATTTGGGCTCAGAGATTACCGTGGGTCAGCGTTCTAAATCGGTGTCGTTGCTTTCTTTTTCCGAGGCTCAGAAGTTAGTCAGAGACGGGGCTATGGGTTTCATTGCTTACATTCTCAATAAGCCCTATTCTAATATATGTTGTGAATTGGGGATCTAGAATATGTGAATTTCGAAATGGGGGGTTTAGGATAAGTTTTATGCCATATTAGGGATCTATTATATATTAACCATTAATTATTTATTGGACATTTATTCCGAACCGAGCTTAATAATTAATTCTCAATTAATTAAAATTCTAAAATTAATTAATTTAAACAACTGACACTTGAGACACTTGTCCGGCATGCCACACAGCCCATACGTGCCACACACACATGTGGGCCCCATCGACCCTTTTTGGTCAGTTCAATTAATCCGATCAACCGATTTAGCCTAAAACCCGGTGACCTAGCATTTATGTGTGACCCTGTAGGTTTATTATTCAATTAGATGTTATCTAAATTAATTAATGCCCATATTTATTAATCAATCCACTAATCACACAATTATAGTCCAGCAATAAGTGTGTGACCCCTAGCCGAATAATGAGTTTATTTGAAAGAACCTTTCAGTCAATGACAACCTGTGATACGATCCTCCTAGAAACCTATCTTTCGATCAAGACGCATGGTAAGGGAATGATTAGAGCTCTAATAATTTTAATCTTAACGTTAAGTTTATTCCTTCTTTATCTCGATCTTATTAGGAATAGTGCCCTTCAAGCAGTATTTTTGCTATACTATTTCCTTGTAAAATTACAAACATTTTTTGAATAATAAACGAAATGATTTTGTTCATCACTTCTTCATGTGCTTATTTATATCTGTTTGGGTATGACCTTGTTTTGCATATTTTGAACTTTTCTAATCCAATGAGGCCATTAAGAACTTTATCCTTATAAGTACGACACATGAAACAAGTTCTTAACTTCATAGGCGAGGATTAGAAATTTTTCCAAGTCGATGAGTCCGACAAACAGTGGGAGTGTCAACCTTGACTCACTTGAGACATGCTTATGTGATTATGTCCTTGAGAAGGAGCACTCAGTTTCATCGAGTGATAAGTACATACGATGATGCATTCATAATACATAAGGGTGATTGTTACAAGAACTTCTTCACTAAGATGTCCCTCGTGAGAACATTCCTAAATGGGAAATGAAGTCTCCTGTAACTTCCAAATTAGGAAATATCTTATAGGTAATGTCATTAATAATCATTTGACTTGAGATTTTGTAATGCCTCATATGAGCTAACTCTGTAATCTTTGATAGCCTCAAAAGGGTGTCAACATATAGACACTTGAACCACAGGCTATGTTGGGATTACACAAGTGGCATATGTAAAATTAGAAGAATCAATAAAGGACCTACACTTGTTAAGAACAAGAATGACCTCTTACTGATTAAGTTGTTTGTAGTCCATTAAATATTAAACCCTTAGCCAAGGTGGATGAAAGATCAAAACATCAAGAAAATGGAGTTTTCTTCGATTGAAATCTAAATGGACACGAAACGAACTTAACTTTAAAGATCAAGAAGAACAAGACTCTAAGTTATTCGATCCATTTTGTTATTCGGCTAGGGGTCACACACCCATTGCTAGATTACAATAGTGTGATCTGTAACTTGATTGATTAATTATGAGAATTAATTAATTAGTATCACTACTAATCAAATAATGAACCTAAAGGTTTACACACAAATGCCAGGTCATGAGGGTTTTGGTTGGAAGTTAATTGGATTAATGAAGGATCAAAATATTGATCAAAATGGGGTCACGTGTAAGTGGACCCCCATGCCACGTGTCAGGAAGCAGGTATATGGCTGCCACATGTCACGCAATATGGTTGCACGCATGTGGCTTGTTCAACACGCGTAAAAGCTTTTCTCGATTATTTAAATTGTTAATTAATTTTTGGGCTTTTAAAGAATTATGAATTAATTGTTAAGTCCAATCTCAAAAAATAATTAACTCAATAAATAATTAATTATAAATTAAATTATTTATTGAATATTGATATTTAATTTTATGTAAGATAAGTTGAATAGTTAAACTTCCTAAAGTAGGAGAGAGAAAGATTTCTTGGCGAATAAGATAAGATATTATTTTCAATTAAAAATAATAAATAATTAGTGAATTATTGAGTAAGAAATCAATGCCTACTAGGTTTAGAAAACCTTGAGGGGTTCGAACCACATGTATAAATAAAAGGGGTGAGACTTCTCTTAGGTTTAAACCAATGTTCTTGAAGCGTTAATTGTTTCTGAAAAAACTAAAAGAAAAGTTTGCAAAGAAAATTATCTAACCAAAGCACAAGCCACATAATTAGCATTCTCAATAGTTTGATAGGAGTCTATGACTAGTGTGGATATGTGACGCCCCGCTTTTCAGCTTTCCAGGTACAGCGTCACGAGTGAGTTTAATTTTGTAATTTTGCGAATTATGTGATTTGCATGCTTACGTGTCAACGTTGATTTAATTTTATTATGTGCGCTTTAGAATTTAATTTGTTGTTCTTGGGCTCAATTGCCCAATAATTACCGATTAGGAAACCTAATTTTAATTAGGGTGTTTTAGCCCTCGTGGTTATTTTGAGCTCCGAAATTCAAATTCGAATTCTGATCCCACCATTTGATTCATTTCGATGATTCAGATTTAATGGAATTAACCTTTTAAAATTTTAAAGCCTTTTGATAGCCCTACCATTTTAATATCCAATCCATTTGGACCGAAACTTTCGGCCCGACCCGACCCGTTTTGACCGACCTGTATCATCTTTAATAGCCGAAAACCCCATTTTCCCTCTTCATTTTGATCAAGCTAAAGTAGAGAAAAAAAGAGGAAGAAAACCCCCAATTTTGGCCCTCAAGCTTCGGAGCTCAAGCTTTCAACATCTGATCGTCTGATCAACGATCAATGTAAGATTAATATCCTACCCAGTACATGCTTTAATTTTGTACCTCTTTCATAACTTGATTCGGTGCCAAAGTGCTAAATCGGAAAGATGATGAATAGTGTTAGGTTCGGGTTTGGGGTGTTTGGGCTTGTTTTGAGAGCCAATACTTGCAATATGTGATCTACGTGATATGTATACTTCAAGGTATGAATTTCGTGTGATTTGGAGTTGTGTGGGGGCATGTGTGTGTTTTGGGGGTGCTTCCCGTCGCCATTGTTATACTGTAATCTGGGCGCGGAAGCTTCCCAAACGGGCGTTTGGAGTCTCAGTGTAATTTTTAGATGGCCGTTTGGGTGCTGTGCTTTTATGGCAATAGCTTTGTAAATGGCCATTTCCAGTTTGTTCTAGGAGTCCAAATGGCCATTGGGAAAGTGTCTGTTTGTCCTGACAGTTTATGAATGGCCTTTTGCCCTTTGTTCTGTGGGGCGAAACAACCATTTGGAAGTGTTTTTCTAGGCGTTCTGGTGGCTAAAACGACCGTTTGGATTTTCTTCTTGGGCTCGGAACTACCGTTTCAGAGGTCTATATTTTTTTTAGTTTTGCTCGTTTGCTACGTGTTTTGTATGTTTCTCGTTTAATTTTATATGCTTTGTATGCATGTTAAATATATGTTTTACATTTTGAATTCTTTCGTATGCCTTCTGTATACATGAATTGATTTATATCTGATCATGTGCACCTTGTTTGACCCTAATTACATTAATTGTATACATGAACGGTTTCTAATTTTGCATATGAATTCATTAAGTATGAAATGCATACATTCGCATTGATTATGAACTTTACATACGTGTTTGCATCCCTTAAGTGCATAAGAATATGTCTTGCGTCAATATGAATCATTTTGAGTTTAACCTTTGTGTTTGTCTTCAGTTGGTTCAGGTGTACCCGGGATGGTGTTTCGCGGTCCGTTTTGATTCCGGGGTGAATCTCTTGTTTGGTTCTTGGCTTGTCAGTGTAAGGTGAGGTTGGGCTATAGTTAAACCCTAAGAATGTGCCCGCTTTCTATGTATGTGAACTATGGCCTTATTATACATAAATATGTGCGTTATATAAATTATGAATATGAATATAATTCCAAGTATGATGAGCAATGTAAGAGCCTTTGTATGCTTGATTTGATTTAATTTGATTTGTTTCGTTTGGTGTTGCTCAACTATGCTTCAAACCATGTGCCTTATATGAGCCGGGAGATACAAGCAAAGGAATGCGTTATGGATTTGACATTGAGAGGTATGTAAAGCGTAGTTGTGGCAAGGTGAGGTATATATCCTATGTATGATTTGTTATGTTTCTGATTCGTAGTGGGTTAGGTTTGTTTATGAATCCTCTACTTTGATATGTTTCTGGGGCCCAAGAGGTGTGGGTAAGGGAGACTCGGGTCCACCAACGGGGTCGCCGGTTATCACCCCTGTGCACACTCTCTATCTATCTAATAGGACCAATTTGGAACTCACCAGGAGATTTGGTTGGGTGATGGGAACCTGAGGATTTGAGCGTACGAGCTCCCCTCATCTGTCTAGATGGTTAGGATCGCGCAACCCTTCCATCACTGGAGAATGAGGTATGATTTATATGCATATTTGATTTGTCTGATTCGTATATTTTGTTTGAGGAGCCCAAGATGGGATTTGTACTCGTACCCGCCAAGTTTTGTATGTATGCTTTGATAAAGTTCATGAAACGGGGATAAATTCTTAATTAAGAATAAATATGGATCTTTTGAATATGTAAGTTAAAATATGATTTGAATCAATATGATTTGGTATGAATTGGTAAGATTTTGATATGTTTCTGTATAATTTGATATGCATGAACCCATTAAGCTTTGTTTTTTTTTCTGATTTGCACTTCTTTCCTTTTTTCTCGTAATTTCCCACCCCGATTATGATCCTAACATGCTATATGATGTATTATGCTCATTTTGGGAAATTTATGGGTTTGTTTGACATGACTTATGCTTGCTATTAGTTCGCATGCCGACGTTGTTCCTAATTGCGCATGAATGCTTGGATTGTTGATTCGTGAACCTTAATTGCTCAATGTACTATGTCTTATGGGTCTTATGGCTTGTGAACTAATTGAATTATGTGTTGTGATCATTGTTATTGATTTATGCATTGATATGAATTGAATCATGAAAGTTATGAACACGAATGGAATCGAATGTAATCGAACGCATGAATTATG
>JBBMKE010191174.1:0-15119 GCA_037834125.1 Lippia alba | reverse complement strand
CATAATTAATTAAATTACAACATGCAATTAATAACACATAAAACAATCACAAGCCACCGAAAGATCGGGGCGTCACAGCTACAACTTGCATTTCAACAGTTTACAACCATTTACATTGCAAATTACAACATGAATACGTGAATTTAGCATGCAAATAGGCAAAATTTAACTATTGAAGTAACCTCAATCTAAAACCGTAACATGCAACTCAACTTATATATGAAAACAGATCCAATAAGCAACAAATTTATTTATAAATACATAAAATTAATCATCTAAGTGTGACGCCCCAATTTTTCGGCCGCACAGGTATGTCGTCATGAGAGTATTAAGTTCGAATTAATTTATTTAATTATGCAATTATATGTTTATATGTATAAATTAAATTCTTGAGTTACGAATATGAATTTTGAAAGTTTTTGGTCGTTTGCCTCTGAACTTGATCTATATGCTTTCGATATTAGTTCAGGTTTCTACGAGTACTTGCTATACATGAAATATGTGATTCATGAACGTGCATGTATGCTCGTTTTACATTTTCGGACTTGTTTGATGTGGTCTCGAACCTTTGTTTTTGTATGGAAAATTGTTTATTTCATCCGGCCGGAATGTCCAACTTGCAATCTTAGGACATAGTTTTTCAAATTGGCAAATATCATCCTTTAATTTTTGAAATCATGAAATTATACATAGGACAATTGCCGACCGAAAATTCTTGCTCACCTGAGTTCTCCATGTGCCAACCGAAGCGACACTTTGGTAGCCACGTAAGAAAATTTTGCCAAGTAAGAAATTAAAAAAAATTGATAAAAATTAAAAAACAACACCACTTCATAGCATATATATACACATATAATTAGAAAAATTAAAATAAAACTCAAAATAGGAAACTGAATAAATATCCAAAACATCAAATAAAACATAAAAGTTCACTAACCCCAACCCTCCTCCTATTTCCCCACCATCCCAACCCTTCATCTACCTCATTTTCAACCGCACACACCCGCCGCCGGCTGCGACGAGAATGAACACCAATTCCAAATTCCGTTCTTCACTTCCCCATCAAATGAAAAATGAAAAGAGTGATAATTACCCCAAGAAAGCAATCAAAATTACAAGCCCTAATAAAATTGATAATAATGCACCACCTTCCTCATCATTTACAGGTGAGCTCGAGCAAAATAAAGTAAGGGACAAAACCCACCTCTATGCTATCGACTTCTTCAAATTTATGGGAAATTTTTTAAACTTGAAGAATGTGTTTTTTTACCAATTTACGAAATTAATATTGACACCATCAATTTTGTGTGGCGATGATCGTGGTGGTGTCGGATATGTGGGAGGGAGGCTGATGTGGTGATGAGGGTTGTGATTTTGTCTGCTGCTTAGTTGTTTTGTATATTTGTTAGGGACGGCGGCGCGGAGTGATGGTGGGAGCTAGACAACGTGAGTGGGGCACTTGAAAAGAAGAAGATGGCTACGACTGGGACGTGGATTTGGGTGGGGTTTCTTTTATGTTTATTTTATTTTTGTATTTTGCTTTTATTTTATCCTTTTTTCTGATTTATTATATATACATAATCAAATTATTGTAAATATCTTTTACTTTTTTAAAAAAAAAATTTATTCTTACTTGGCAAAAGTTTCCTACGTGGCTGCCAAAGTGTCATACATAACTGCCAAAGTGTCGCTCCAATTGCCACGTGGAGAACTCAGGTGAGCAAAGGGAATTTTTGGCCGGCAATTGTCCTTTAATTTCATAATTTCAAAAATTAAAAGATGATATTTGTCAATTTGAAAAATTATGTCTTGAGATTGCAAGTTGGACATTCCGCCCGGATGAAATGAACAATTTTCCCTATATATATTTAAACAAAACGATCCCTATGTATTACACATAAAACAATTCAGTCCTTGGGGATCTAACAGAACCTAACGGAATAGAGGATCACAAATGGTCAATACTATTTAAGGACAAAATTGTAATTTTCGAATAAAGACGGAATGCATTGTAATTATCCTATCTAGCAGGGTAGTCAAACGTAATTTTTCCTAGAATATATATAATCACATGTTTTGTGATTAAAGAATTCCTCCAACAATAAAAATTAAAATATATATATATATATAATTTTAATTTTATTGACAGTAAAAAAGACATATTTCTTAAATATATCATTTCTCGTGCACGAAGTATTTTGGATTAGTTTTCCATTATATAAAATCTCCAATTACTTAAACACGACATAATGTTTACTAACACGTTGGATAACAATCACAAATACAATCACATTTCAACTTAACAAAAGTCAAGTTATATATGTTGAATGCATATTTAACAAGAAAGTGAACAATAATATTCTAAAAAAGTAAATAATAGAAGGGGCCGAAACAATAATTATGTTACTGTTTTTTAATTAAAATATTAAAAAATTTATACTTATTGACTTAAGATTGAACTTTTCATAGAATAAAACTAAAACTTTTTTAATTTATAATTTAAAAAAATTATTGGTAGTTCAACAAGAATTCTTTTAATGTTAATATATTAGTTAATTGTATTCAAATTTGATAATATAAATGATCTTTTTTCCATTTAAGACCTATAATTTGAAATGTTTATTATAATAAGAGGTGTCTAACTAATTTGGCAATTTGAAATGCTAACATAATAAGAGATATATGACGAATTAAAATATAAAATATTAATTCTCATTATATCTCTTATATTTAAATAAAGATCCCATTTTATAAATTTGGCAATTAATTTCCTGCAACTTATTACGTGCCCAAAATATTCTAATGATACTACCTTTAACAATGTTTAACTAAATGGTAAATTTGATAAATATATTTATATTATATTATATTTAAAATTTTAAAATAAATTTATTTGAGTGAAAATATTCTTAATAAATTAGAGTTACGTTCTTCCTATTTATAAAAAATATATACAGTAGCATAATGAGGATTATTTTTAAATTCTTAATTATAATTTATAGTTAATATATGAATTATAATTAGATAAAATCCAATACATAATTCAATTTGTCCGATGAGAAAAAACATCATCCATAAAATATGAAATTTTAAAAATATATCTTTAAGTTTGATTATTACAAATATACTGAGGTAAGTAATTAAATGTTTGTCATCAATTTAATATAAAAATGGCTCTTTAAGTTTGAATTATTGCTCTAAAGCAACAGTTAGTGAACACTACATAATGACTCTTTAAGTTTGAATCATTAATCTAAAGCAGTAGTTAATGAACGCTTTTTAATAACTAAGTTGAAAACAATACTGTCCGAGGAGGTGGTGAACCTGAGACTTAGCGCCTCAATCGCGCGCTGCATGATAATGAAGATAAGAGAATCTAGACCGGGACAACTAACGATAATTTCTCCTATAAATTAAAATGGCCTAATACTTATGGTATCGAATGAGACATGCGAGAGAACAGTAGAAATAAATTTGGAAATTATTCTAACTTTAAAAGTATATGATTTTCTTGTGTCTTTAACGAGATGACAATTTGCACACGAATGCATTGAAGTATGACCGAAAATTTGGGTAAAGCGATATATATACAAGTCGTTGCACAAGACGTGAAGATGTGGATCATGCACCGAGAAGTTGTCCGTTCACACTACCGGCGTGGAACAAGATTGTTGATATATAAAATGGTGTGTCATTCGAAATGACAGTGGAATATGGGTGGTAAGATACACTATGAATTTTGGAAGAGTTCCAAGAAAAGTGGTAGAGTTATTGGGCTTACGTGAATAATTAAAACTAGATTGCGAGATGCGCATTTTGAAAATCAATGTGAAGATTGAATCGGAGACGATAGTGAAAATGATAATAAAGAAGAGTTATGAATGAGAAATATAATATTTGATTGCCGAATTTTACTCCTCATGCCCTAGGATATATTCTCAGATTGAGCAGATCCCCAGAGAAAAAAATCATTGCAGATAAATTGGTGAGAATAAGCCATAAAGTTTAAGATGGTTACTGGGTTTAGGATAGTCCACTAAAGAGTTAAATGAATCTTAACTTGAGACTACTCTTCCTCTGTTGGGTTACTTCGTTTGGACCAAAAAAAATATTAGAGAGAGAAAAAGAAAATAAAGAGATATGATTGAACGTATAATATTGAAAAAAAAAATATTAGTTATATTATTTTACTATATATGATACATGTTATTATTTTAAGAGAGTGACTAACATGATCGAAAACTAATCGAATATATTAACATATAGATTTAAAAATGGTAATTTTTTTTAGAAAAAAGAATTACCTTTAAGATATAACAAAAAAAAAACTTTAAAATTTCATATAAAATTAAAAAATAAAAATTACCATAGTATAAATTATATATAAATTAACATAGTATTTTATATTTTTATGTATGTATTTTCATTTACATTATTTACTTTAAATATTTTATTTTTATACAATAATATTATAGTTTTAATTATATATTTTGATTGTTTTTTTATTTGAATATTTTTCTAATTTGAATTTTTACTTATTGTATATGGTTCGAAGGGAAGATTTCATATAAATTTTTTTAAATGTGTACTTTACAAAATTTAATTGGTTCATTAAAAAATTTATTATATTTATATAATCAAATTAAATATTTTTAATATTTTAGTTTATTCAATAAACATAATAACTAAAATTTTATTTAAATAAATTAAATGGTTGCACGTTAATTTCACTAGTAACTAAAAAAGACTATTAAAAGACATAAATAAAGAAACACCAAAAGTTCAGCCAAAAATAGCATATGTCCTCCGGCACTACTCAAAATATAAATATATTTCATTTAAGAAATATTACAAAGTAGCGAGAGACTTTGTTTCGATGCACTAAGCTAGAAGGGAGATGAAACTATTTATAGGGTTAGGTCCTCCCCAAACAATTACAGAATTCCGATGTGGGATAAAAAAAACTTTTCCTAAACTAATTCTCTAACGTGGGATACAAACGTGAGCCACAAACTAACAATTTATATATGTCCTCACGTGCAGCTTAATTACTCCCACACGTACATGCGTGTACACGGATTCATCTGGCGTGTAGGTGGACTGACTAGATCATGTGTAGGCAGACTCCTCCGATTAGATATTGCATATAAACTAGGACTTTCGGAAGGTCTACGGATAGCCTGGGAACGTAGGTTCCCCGGCATTGAGGTGGAGATCGACTCTCTGATAGTTTTGACTATGATCTAGAATGGAGTTTCGACGGATCACTCTTTGCAAAACATTGTTGCGGACTGTCATAGCTTTATAAAGAAGCCTGATACATCAAGTTGAATAATATAAGGCGTGAAGGAAATTGTTGTGCCGACAAACTCCCCAGAATTGTACGCGATTTACCATGACATGATAATCTAGGATGAGGCGCCCAGCAACTTGGAGGATTTACTGAAGAAGGATGCTTGAGACTTGAGGCTCTTCCCTCCCACAAACAAAAAACAAAAAACAGAAAAAAAGGGATATTGCTTGTAAATTCCTCCCTTTTCATATTTAAGATTCTGACTATGCATGATCTCTTTGATCTGGATATTGATATTATATTAAATGACCATTTCATCTAAAGAGCTTAACTTATTAGAGAGGCGTATTATTAATTAAATATTCATAATCTTAATAGCAATTGTAGTCAAAACGCTTTGCGTTATGCCGTGTGTAATTTAAATTTGCCCAAATAAATGAAACTATCAACTTACCTGATGCAATAATTTGAAATAGATAAACAAATTTAAAACGTAAAATCTCATACAATATTGCATATTCCTAAATATATTGAGGAACTCAATTTAGCCTTCTAAAGTAAAAAACTCCCGGCATAATCTATCCCTAATTCTTGCTCACTTGCAAAATATTACCTTACGCTTGGAATTGTCCAATTGGTTCTTGCATAATTATTACCAGAATTATCGACTTCGTTGCCAAGATCATTGTGATGTAGGGTAATTCTAGCCCAAGCCTAACTCAGCTAAATCGGTGTAATGAAAGGGTGAATGTTTGCACTTGTCGTGTGGTTGGTGAAAAATTTAGGGAGCGTGAACAATCAAACGACAAATGTATTACATTTGCCTTTTTAAGTGGTTGGCCGGGTTCCACCAAGTCGTATTTAGGCTAGAATTTTCCTTATGGGCTAGAATAAGTAAGAAAACGTGGTCCCCACACAAGGTTGACCCGAGTGGTTACGAGTTTTTTTTTTTTAATTTTATTTTTAAGGTTAATGATCTTGGGGTCGAATATATCTAACCACAATTCTCTGTTGGTAGGTTATCAGTAAAATTCAAAAACTCCGCACTGATTAATAGTCCAAACCGAGTCTCGTAAATCTTAAAGAGTTTGTGGTATGTCTTGATCTTGGAGATTAGGTAGCCATAAATTTTATTAAAAAAAAAACGAAGTGGTCCCAATTATATTTGAACCCCCCCCCCCCCCTCCCCACACACACATATATATATATATATGACTACATAGGATCTCTAGTTTGAAAAATTACATGTTAGTCCCTAATTTTTATGTTCCATTTGAGGTCTCTCCATTTCGTTAACATTCCGTTAAATTTGACCCATGTAATGACCAAAATAACCTCGGGGATTATTTTGTAATATACATAAAAATGAGGGCCCCTTTTGTTAGAAAATGTAAGGTTTGATTAATTAGATTTAAGAATAAAATTAAATTTTAATAACATAAAATTTACATTAATTAAAATATTATATTTCAATAAGTTTTAAATGTCGTCTATTTTCTAAAATTAAAGAATAGGATTTTTTATAAATTTTTTGATATTATATTTAATTAGCAGCCTATCTTTTTTTTCTTTGCTTATGTATGTATGCAATATAAAAATATGTATAACAAATATACACATTTATAAATAAAAATATTACATTTGAATAAAAATAAAATAAGATTATATTATATTATTTTTATGATAAATTGTGTATGTGCATGATAGACCAATAGAATTCATGCTAATAAATAAATAGATCATCCAAATTTAAAAAAAAAAACGATAAGAATTAATATTGAATGAGAATATGAAGAGTGATGAGGATATGAATAACATGTAAACTGTGAGACTATTATAATGATAGACAATTTTCTCCTTACGGAGGAACTATTATTGTAATATGAGATTATTATTGTAATGTTTTTTTAAATAATAAGACCTTTTTAAATTTTGGACCAAGATTATAATAGTGTAAATCAAAAGAGACTAAAAATACAATTTTTCCTAAAAATACTTATCAATATATGTAATTTTCCCTATTGTAATACGAGATTATTATTGTAATGTGTCTTTTTAAATTATAAGACCATTTTTTAATTTTTAAAATAAGTGGGCCTAATATTATAATTGTGTAAATCAAACGAGACTAAAAATGCAATCTCTCCTAAAAATACTTATCAATGTATGTAATTAAATTGCAAGCTAATGCAAACGTTTTCTAGAAGAAACGCAAAACATATGACACCTAGGAGCAAGGCATGTCCGTTTTACTAACAGTATTCTGCATGTTTTCATTGTGAAAAGGAAATCAATCATGCTTCATTACCCAAAAGTTAAAACTTTATAATTTTTTATTTTTCAAATCTTCCAACCCCTTCCACGTCCACCTTTAACAACATTTATATAAGACAACTTGAATTCAGATCCAGCCAATCACTACATTGCTCAGTTCCCCACATATTAATATAGGATTATCACGTAATTATAAACAACTGCTCCAGTTCAATAAAGATGTGGGAACGTCGTTCTCCAATGTAAATAAATTATAAACTAATCCGCCTAATCCTTATCACTTCTCCCTCATGGACAAATTTAATAATGGTTATGGAATGGTAATGATCCGTGGACTTGTTGGAATGCTCACTATAACACTGATAGATAAAAGAGGAAACGATTTCCACAGTTAAGTCTATCCCAGAAGAATGGCAGCATCTAAAGTTCTTGTTCATCCATTCAAACTGAATAAGAGTTCATCAAGACCCCTTTCATGGTTTCATGCCAATGGATACCATAAAGAAACCTATAAATTCGCTACCGGCCCCAACTTGCATCGATTTGAGAGAGCGAGTCTGCGTAGGGGGAGGACTGTAATGACATTGGTATCGGCTCCGATTGTGCAAGAGAAGCCGACGCCGGTGGACTTGACAGCTGTCGTGAAGATCAAATTTAAGAAAGGCGGGCGCCTTAAGGAAGGAGGTGTTGTTCTCCAGTTAGTGAGCAAAGAAGTTGACCCTGGTAAGCTCTTATATCCGTGCACTAATGCAATTCTAAACATATAATGAATGTCTAATCGACAACTAAGTAGCATTAGGAACTAATTTCATTTATTAAAGATGTAAAAGGTGAGTACTTTCGGTTTACAGAAACAATGGAGCCAAAGCTAAGCAGGGAAGCTGTCTTACACGGGTCAACGATCCATGAATCTCGAGCGGATACTCAAAGCTACAAGATGAATCTGAAGATTGATCCCAGTTTCGGAGCACCAGGGGCCATCTATGTGCGAAATGAATATCACGAAGAGTTCTTCTTAATAAGCGTATCTGTCGAAGGGACTGTCCATTTTTCTTGCAAATCGTGGATACAACCTGCAACGGTTGAATCTGAGGCAAGGATATTCTTTGCTGACAAGGTAAACAGCATCACTTACACTAGCACTTGAAGATAGTAACTGAATGCAAGTCCAGTGTAATTAAAAGGGCTGTTTTGTTGTTATCTCAACCAACTATTTTACCAAATTAAAGCTACTTATGCCTCCTTCTCATTAGTGGCAATTTCCGGCTCAAACATAATTAATATGATGACGATTTCACAGGAAAACATCAACCATGAAATATTTTGGCAAAAAGAAAATTATCCTGAAACCAAATGTCATATTTGTTTGATTTCAAACTCAGCATGTTCTTGATGGCTCAATCTGTATAATGCCATAGAAGCAGATCCTTACTTACCATTAATTATATTGATGCTACTCAGTTATAGAACAAGGTATGCTAATCTTGGGCAATATCTGATTGTACAGGCATACCTACCCTCCGAGACTCCAGAGGGATTGATGAAGCTTAGGCAGAGAGAACTCAGAAATTTACAGGGTGATGGCAAGGGATTAAGGTTGCCAACTGATAGAATATATGATTATGATGTTTATAATGATCTCGGGGATCCTGACAACGGAGCTGATCATGCAAGGCCGACACTAGGTGGTGAAAAGAACCCCTATCCCAGAAGATGTCGAACTGGAAGACCTCCGACATCCACTGGTACAAACATGTCTCTAATTACTTCATACTAATCAGTCATATCACTCTAATGATTGCTTGATTAAAAGGAATAATTAGGAACTCCCACTAAACTATCGCAAAAATAAGGATTTCCTGAGATTTGAAAAATTAGGATCACTTCCCTGAAGTTCACATTATATATATCCCATAAATTCCAACGCTACCGCTTGAATAAATTATAATAATATTGAAAGTGTAATGATATATTTGTTAGGACAAATTACATCATGTTGTCTTAAGATTTAGTCTAATTACAATGCAATGACTATTCTTTTGATTTTTACCATATAGTCATAAAGTTTGATTTCTGTTTGAAGTTTCTGACAACCGTTAGGGTTCTATTAGTACTTTTTTTTGGCGTGAAATTACTCCTGATTTTTTTAAATATTATTTAGAAAAATTTACTTCTGACTACACTGCTATTACACCTAATTACAATACAATATATCTTTATCAAAAAATTACAATATAATTATCCCAAACCTATGGGCTTGTCTGTAATTATCCAAAAAATAAAAGCAACACCCACCCTCAAATTAGAACAAGAATTATAACAAAAAAAACTAATTATCCCAAACCTATGGGGTTGTCTGTAATTATCCAAAAAAATAAAGCAACACTCAAATTAGAACAAGAATTATAACAAAAAAAACTTCGACAACTTAACAAACACCACCCAACCTGGTGTGCTTTTTTAGTAATTTTTCGACTACGAGTTTTTTCTTGTAATTGGGCTAACCAACAGGAGGTACTTGTTAATTATTGACACATTTTTAGGGATGGACTGGTACTTCGAATAATTTTTTGATATTTGATAAAACAAGTACCAATGCACAAGAAAAGTAAATAAAATAGAATAAGTACTGCACGAACGATTTATACAGGTTCGGTACCAAGAGTGTAATATACCTACTCTTGTCCCCAAGTTGTTAGTAGCTTGGGAGTATCAAATATATTTTCATTAAGCACTTTGAGATCACAAACAAAACTTTGTGACCCTTACAACACAACTCATGGTAGGATAGATAAGCTACACTTACTTTTCTATCTTACAACTCACACAAATGAACAATCTCACCAAAACATCAGCAACACGCTGAAATACCAGATCAACCCTTCCAGACTTACTAGAACCAAACATCAACTCTGTTCCAGACTCACTGGAACCAAACATCAAATTCCAGACTCGTTGGAATTCTGCAGACTCACTGCAAGTACCAGAGGCCAACTGCCTCTCTACATGAAGCCACTGCACGAAGCCAATACTGCACGAAGCCAACACTGCACGAATGCCTGGTACTAAACCAGGTTAAGTCCCGCACGAACAAACCCTCTTGGAACGCCTGGTACTAACACCACGGTCAAGTTCCAGAGAAAACACCCAAAAGAGTGGACGCCTTGGCGTGCATTCTTCTTTGCATTTGCTTGGCTTTATACTGCTGGAAGATGCGTTATGTAAGGAAAGTATCTTTTGGAATCAGTCTTTATGTATGTAAGGATCTTCTGGAATCAATCTTGCCAGCCTCAATTAGTGATTATTTACTTCCTTGGTGAACATCTTTGCCTTGATTTGCTATTAATTAAGTCAAAGACTTTCCACATATAAGGGTTTGCTCAATATCATGAATGATTATATCAAGGTCCTTTGACTTTCGTTGACTGCCCAAATCCTACAAAATCAATTAAAGGCAACAATATAATTTTGTCAAATCATCAACAAAATAAATTCTAACACCTCTTTTCTATTGAGGCCTTTTCCTGGGCTGGGCATCAGTCGGGAAGAACAAAACGTTGAGGGAAGGTCGGGGTATCCGGATTGCCGAAAGCAGACAATATCAACATATGGGTTTTTGGGTTGTTACAAATGGTATCAAAGCTGGGTCCCGGTTCGGTGTGCCAACGAGGATGCTAGGCCCTTATGGGGGGGGGCAGACTGTAAGGCTAAAAGTGCTTGTCCCACATCGGAAGAAGAGGAGAACGAAGCCTGCCTTAAAAGGAGGTGGATACCTCTTCCCTATTGAGGTATTTTTCTGGGTTGGGCATCCGTCGAGAGGAACAAAATCGTGAGGAAAGACTGGTGTATCCGGATTGCCTAAAGCAGAAAATATTGACAGGTGGGTTTTCGGGCTGTTACATATCCCAAGGCTTTATGATGCCTCATTCCACATACGTAACACTTGCCCAACCAATCCCCTCACATGTTGTAGGCATGATTCATTCCTCCACAATATACGTGTTGTTGAGGCTCTTCTTTTTCTCTTAAAGAAGTCCCAACCTTTTGTTTCTTCCCATGGATCTTCTTCTTTACTTGGTTATCGAAATCTTAAAATCCTTCTCCCATTTGATGGTCAGGGAAAAATTCCAATTCACCTACCGGCCTCAAGTCCTCTTCCTCTTTACCTATAGTTATTCTCCAGTTCTTAATTTTCCCCAAGGCCTTGATTGTGGCCTTATCCCAAATATTCATATTCTCCGCGATCAAGGCTTCCTTGAATTCATCCGAAAGCCGTCCATAAAGTAGCAGCCTTCATTTGAGAATTACATGGCCATATGACAAAATGCTCCCGACCTTAGGATATCCATTCTTCAGCTTACATGTTATTCCCTTTACAAAACTGGGGAGGATCAAATGTTTGGAAGTCTCTGTACAAAGTTTCCTTCGAATTCACTTGTTGCACCTCAATGTGATATTACTATTGATAGTAGAGATGTAGAGGTATCGGCTGTTTGAAACTTTATTGACGCGGCGGCCTCCTGAAAATTTCACAGCTATACTAGAAATATATGCATGCCAATTAATGTATGAATATGGCACATTGTCAAGTTGAAAAATTGCAATCAAGAAGTGCAACAAGAAATGCAATGTATTGTACGTATTAAAATCAGCAAGTTGCACATAATTTAAGTACAAATCATAGCAAATTCAATGCAAATGCACACAATCAATCAAATTGTCCAATGCCGAATGACCTAGACCCACTCAAAACGACATTGAACCCCGGTTTTAGAACATGGGGCTCTGATACCACTTTAAGATGTAGCACCCCGCACGTGAGGCACCACATCCCCCGCACTAAGGTCCGACCCGAATATCGAATTGGAGAATTCTGAACCCGGATCTTTCCCTAGCGAACAGGTAACAAAATAAAAACATCCTAAGCTAGGCAGAACGTAGACCCTGCCAATCAAACCACATGACATAGAGCAAACAGTAGAAGGCTTAAATTTTTATGCATGCATTGGCCACGGGCCTACAGAAAACTAAACATGCATCCACAAGCAAAATTGGGCTCCTCAGGCCTCTTTTAAACTCATAAACAAATCCAGCAAAGACGACTCAAAAGCTCATTTACATAAATACTCAAATACGTAAGGATTCAAATCATAGCATACAGACCAAGTTTAAAATGATACATATGCAAATGCAGAGACTCTCAGACTTAAACAGACCTACTCAAAGACTCGACAAAACTCCGCCTAGCTCCCGACTCCAAGCAAAACCTGCAAACTAAAAGATAAAAGCGAGGGGGGTCAGTCAACTGACTGATTGAGGCAGCTAACGCACACCTCAACACTATATAGATATAACATAGCACATATCAAAGGGGTGAATTCACAAACCGAAGATGGTTTTACAAGCCAAAATACATATATAATTTTCATAAGTCCTAACTCGATTCATAAATTCCACAACACGCACGCACGCATGCTCGGCGAGTACGAGCTTCCAACTTGCTTCATATACACAACACTAAAAATCAAATCACAACACATCACATCAATTTCATCATCTCACCTTTTGATGGAAGAGCATGCATAACTCAAACCATCCACATCACAATGTCACGAGGGGTAGCGAACCCACAAACGTGCCCTCTACAGTAAACACATTGGAGGCATCAAGACATTATGCCATCCCAAACTTCCAGGGGTCGCGCATAACATCTTGGATGGAGACTATGCGCAGGTTAAACCTCGACGACCCAATACCGTCCCGAGGTACTTCTTACCCATAGCTCCTTGAGCTCATACACACAACACATTCACATCACATCACATGCCAATATCTCATGGCTCATCTCGCAACACAACTCATCATAAACTCACACATTTTCCAAAATAGCTTACATAGACTTATATACTAATTTCCAAATCAAATCCAATCGCAAGGTCATAATCATATCATAGCTTAACACTTATTTAAATATATATTTATATCGAAATATTATCACATGCGGGGCAAAAAAAGTTACGTAAAGGCTATAGGTCGCACTATACAAACCTAAACCTCACATTGTACTGAAGAAGCCAAAAGCAACACATGTGATTCACCCCATAATTAACTCGAACCACAAAATACCACCCCGGGTGTACCTGAGCTAACTGGAAACATAAATACAAGCTTAGACTCAAAATGAACCACTTAGCGCTGGGCATATGCATAAACACTTAAGAGATGTAAACACTTAGGCAAAACTCATATTCAATTCGATTAAATGCAAATTCAAGACATTACATAGCTCATCACATTCATTTATAATCATATAATACATTTATGTGCACAAATAATGCATAACATAAAGTGGAGATACATAACAAGATGTATATGTGTTTCGTGCCAACAATTTACATAACAAAAGCGACATAAGATTTATATAAGAACAAGTACATACTCATAAACATGATAAAATAAGTTAGGATCAAGTTTAGAGGTGGAAAGATATGATAAGAACGGAATAAAAACACAAAAAGGGATTCCGAGTGAAATTGGGCAAAAGTTGATAGATTTCCAAAATGGACAAGCTATGGAAAAACGATCATAACTTGAGTTTAAGAAATGGGACTAAAGTTTTGTTTTTTTGAAATGAAACTAGACACATAGATCTTTCAAATTGTGTATGGCTCAAATCGTGGTTCAAAGCGAGGAGGAAATGGCGTAAGAACAAATTTGGATGAATGCATATTTTCGAGGAGTGGTGACACCAAAAAGAATGGATTATATCTCACAAACCAAAAATGATATTGTCATGAATCTAATTGGAGAATGTTCTAGACTTCAAAAGGTTTCTATGGAATTTCAGGTCAATCCAAGTTCGGATGAGGGGTCAATGTAGCAAAACATACTCGGGCAGAAAATAGGGCAAGATCCACGGCCATGGAAAATTAAGCCTATAAAAATCCATGTCTGTGGGAAAACGGCCAAAATGAGCCCAAAACAAGGTGAAATCAGCCACGATATGATCAAGGCAAGCATAAACGCTCCAAACCCAACCCAAACACATTCATAAGCATATAAACTCATGCATCATCAATTTAGGTAGCATATAGCATGAAAAATCACGAATCCAAGCTCAAAGTTTCAACGAATCAATCAAAATCGCACATAAGGGCACAACCGGCAAAGTTAACACTCAAGCATGCATAAATGCATCAAATATGCAAACTCTCATCACCACAACACACAAAACATCATCCCTACTCATAATGCTACTCAAATACCACATTTAGGGTGAAAGGGATCAAGGGATCAAGTGATTACACCAAGCCAAAATCAACTGTCATGCTATATGTCACCTTAGATGCACATTTAACACTCAAATGAATCCATAAATCAAGTTCTCATGCTTTCCCCCACAAACCCATCAAAGCCCTAAATGAAGAACTCCCCCAACTAATTACCAAGCATATGAACCACATATAACCAAGGCGTATGCATCAAAGACCACCAAATATGCAATAGATGCCATCAAGAGTCATGGAAATGCATCAAACCTCAATTTTCATCA
>JBBMKE010191066.1:0-15119 GCA_037834125.1 Lippia alba | reverse complement strand
GAACAAATTTCCTAATCAAAATTTTTTATTTCAGTTCTATGTTCATGAAAAGGTCAACAAGACAATCCGCACTATCAGTGATGTTGCAACATTCATCATATATGGAGATATCCACTAGATTCTGGTTAGTTAGTCAGCACATTTTTTAACATTTAATTTTTCCTAACTACAGGGTTTTTTATTTGAAATCCATGTACGCTTTTCTTACAGGTGTGAGAAGATGAATGGGGTGGCGAACACCTCTCTGTATAATAAGTGGAAACTTGTTGACCTTGATAGATAGCTTTTATCAATGTAATTCTAAGTGTTTAGATTCTTACATTGTAATTTAAATTTTTCTAAGAACTTATAAATTAATTTTTCTTTATTAACGCAACAACAATCAACATACTTAAGTTTTCAGAGCAACAAACACAAGAACCTGTGGGCCATATACAAATTTGTGCACTACATGGGGTACTGCTTACTAGTAAATACTAAGGTTCACATGACATATTGGATGAAAGTATAATCACATACGACAAGTCGATAAGGAGACTAGCACATTAAAAACTATAATCAAGAGCCATGAAGGAAAAACTCTTGATAGAGACAAAAATCCTTGAAAACAACAATAACACGAAAAGAAAGAAAACCCCGATGGCCAAAACTCCAAAAAGAGCTTTAATAAGAAAATGTAGATAAATTAGGGGGGTGGGGTAAACAAGTACCTCTTTTCGTGATCTTCATTCATACACCATCTCCACTCTCCAGCACTTGCAGCTTCTGAAGGAGTTAAAACTACAAAAAAAAAAGTAAATGTTACTCACAAATGTACAGAATCTATGAAAATTAATTTATCAAATACATTACTGCAATTTCGATATATTATTGCCAGATCTACAATTAATATAGGAAGTTAGATATGTATCAACGAGGTGGATATTGCAAATTAAAACCAACGTTTCCTCAATTAGGTTAGATTTTGATATTCAAATTATTGCAGCACTAGAAAATTTCCAAATTTGGAAGGTCCCATGTACCATAAATACACTCGTATCCCTCATTAAAGTTGTGATTATCTCTAGTTCGTTGGTATTTGCCTCGTTTCTAGCCATCTTTCTCACCCTTAATGTATAATATAATTACAACTTGAGACAACATTACAGCTAATTTCTTGTTTTATTTTCCTATTCTGCTTCATGAATTCAGGAATCATATAGCCTTTAATTGACCACAAAGAAATAGAAAATAGGATGTTAAAATGTGTAGAAATCGGAATGCTAATGACAGAAAAGACCACAAATTTAAAGCCTATGAACACTATCTTATCATATACACTGCAAAATTTTGAAACGAGTGTAAATCCATCACTAATGTAGGAATTTATATATATTGTGGTAGATTTTATGAATCAAGCCAAGATGTCCTCAATTTAGTTAGATTTTGTGATTAAAATTGTCGCAACATCCAGAAATTTCTCCAAATCTGGACAGTCTCATGCACCATAAATACATTCATATCCCGCATTAAAGTTGCGCTTATCTCTTCTTCTTTATGGAGAGTTAAGGTTTATCTCTTACAATATTTTCCTATTCTGCTCAATGTATACAGGGTGTGTAAATACCATATACTGTGTCCACACTAAGGGGTTACCATTGGAGTCTGAAAATTAAATTCACTGTGGTCAGCTGGTCACTGCTTAATACCATGTATTTACCTAGGCTAGCTGTATATATGAGTGACTACATAATATCAGATTCCAGTTTTGTCTTAAGAGGGGTCCAAAGAAGGAAAATTTAAATTCTGGCCATGGTTTTAAAAATGTGCGTCCACCCATGGTTTTCCTTATTAAATGGCACCGCTCCGACTGTTTCGTGTGAAAGCACACTTGCAGGTTATACTGCATGTAGACTACCTGTCGTTTCTCTCCATAGCCTTGTGTCTATATATACTCATGCACTCACACAAACCAAGCCACCAATAATTACGTTACACACACCACCCAGGCACCGCCCCCCACCCCTCTCTCTCTCTCTCTCTCTCTCTCTCTCTCTCTCTCACACATACACACACACACATGCAAACATGGTGTAAAACTCTATTTCATGGCCAACTCATTCAAAAGCTCAAGCTGTTAGAGAGGAGAATCATTAAATATTTAAATGTCTCAACAAATTCCAATGCTGGGAGACAGGTAGACATATATTTACGCCACCCAACCACATTAAACCTTCATGTATATGTTTGTCAAATTTATATTGATCAATTCTAAGAATACTAGCTTTTTCCCTTCCAGATGATTCGTCATTATGAGAGTTATCTGGTGGATGGCGTACTCTTCCCCAAGCCAACAAATGATGTACCTTTGACATCATTTCCAACATGCCCGCCACCTCAACAACCACAAGAAGCAACTCCAGACAACCAGCAGGCATGCCTGCGTCTTTGTCTTTCACCTCTCTTAATCTCCCTATATATATACACATATATTAATCTGTCATTTTGTAATATGCAAAATGTCTTTTGTCTAGCTTTTTGGTGACATTAACAAGGCAGTAGCTAGAGATATGCGCTCATCCGAACAGTTTTTTAAGGTTCACCTAACATTAGTTGAAAAACTAAGCATCCGATTAAGATTTCTGACTAGTTAGAACTTCAACAGTATACGAGTACAAACAAATTTGTTTAATATATAACAAACAAATTCTTCACCTTCCTAATTATGTTAAACCAAATGAAAGAAATAATTGTTTCACTTCATTAAATAACAAATTAAGTCGATTTCTTGCAGGAGCAACTAGACGTGGGTGGTGAAAGACCACCGAGGAAAAGACTGAATCTAGACGCATCTAGGGTGGTTGAAACAGAAGAGCCCTCGCCTGCCCTTCTAAAATGTGATTAACCAGAACAACAATACACATTAGAGATGCATGAGGTGAACGTTATTCATTATTATATCATAGTTCGAATTTAGCCGCCATACAAGTTATCATGAAAGCAATCTATTATAGGAGGATATGGAGTAAAATGAAGAGATCTTATACTGATATTGCATATTAATATGAAACAATCAAAGCAAATAATTTATTTAGAATTAGTATCCGGGACAAGGCACATGCTATAAACATCCCTATTTATATTTTGAAATAAGTATTATTAGTTGGATTAGTTAACTTTTTAAATTTTAGCATTCTAAATTAATTTATAATATTAAAAAAATCAATTAATAATAGAATGTATCCAATTGCAAAGCTAATTTGGTATAATTAAGGCACGAGATTTATTAGACAATTCTAATAATTTAGAATTAATGTAATTGATAAGTTACGTAAATAGAAAACAAAATTAAAAATTATTATTTAATTTGGACTAAAATATGGCCAACCTTATCAAATTCTGGATAATTGCTTAATGTTTTGGATAATTATAAACAATAATATACTTATACAAAAGCTTAAAAATATATTATAAATTCATATATTGCAAAATAGAGTTTAAAGAGACTATCCAGGATCCAACTACGCAAACAGATGATGATTATCCAGTTCTGTATTGATTTCAATCGAATTACATCAAATACACTAACAAGAAAGAATTTTAAAATTTTTACAAAATATTCTTAGAGAATTTTAAGGAAAAAATATAACTACAAGATAGAATTTTAAAGTTTTTACAAAATATTATTAGAGAATTTTAAGGAGAAACTATGAAGATATGAGGAATAATTATTTACGAGAAAGGAATATATACTAAATACAAAAGATTATCTAATATTCTGTTAACAATAAATTTCTTTAATTTTACTAACTAATTCAAGTTTTAAAAGGTTAATAAGATTTTTATTGTATTAATAACTTTAAGGCTAAAATATATAATATATAATAACAAACATTTAATTAACAAAGAAACAGATTTCGCAGAAACAGATTTCTGGCTTCTGTTCGCAGAAGCTGGTTTTTAGAATATTAAGTGAAAGACGTGTTCCAGAAAAACGTCTTTGAAGACGTTTTCCAGAAAAACGTCTTCGAAGACGTTTTTTTGGAAAACGTCTTCAAAGACGTTTTTCTGGAACACGTTTTGACCCATTATTACACTACCCCTAGAAATTGCACCATTCTTGCGCTACGCGCGTGAACAGTGCCCTACAATTAAAATTTCACCCTCCACATACAATATGGTAACGGTTGGGCAAGTTTGCTTAGAGAATCGCTATAGGAATTTTGAAGCAGTATTATTCGCTTGCTTCCATGCTCGTGCATTCATTAATTCTTGATATGTTTTCTATTGGTTCTCTCACGCTTCATGTTTGTTTATAACTTACGAGTCAATTGAGTATTAGCAGATCTATTTGTACCCAATTTGCAGCTAATATATAAAAGCACAGTTCATTTCATTGGGACTTGGGTTATATTAGGTTATTATATAGTTATTAGTTAAGGAATAGTAATATTTGAGCTATTTTATCAAATTCAATTGTATATTAATAATGTAATATTTTAATATCCTTTTGTTCTTCCCACTATTTCACAAATTTTTCCCGGAATTCAAGTTGCAGAAATCTGGGACAATCCGTTATTGTAGAAATTTGGAGAAAATTAGGAAATGTAGAAGGTGGGATTTCAATTTTCATACCTTTTGAAAAGATCCCTGAGAAAATTTAAATTCTTGTGCTGGAATTGGATTTTTTTTTTATATTGGAAATGAAGGAATGGCGATGGAATTGATGTTTTTTCATATATTTTCATTTTTACATTGGAAAGGACGATGAAATTGGAAAAAAAAAATATAATATAGCGTATTTTGTAAAAGATAGAAATGAATCATATGATATTTTTAAATTTTTTCTTTCATCATTAATATTTCATATAACATGTCAATTCAGATTGGGTTGGTCCAAATTCAATTAGAAAAAGTTACCAAATTTGTGTCGTCTAGGACATGACTGACAAAATTTGACAAGAAATCATGGAAAATTCTTACCCAGACCGGCCGAGCCCACGAATGAAAACGCGCCACATGAAAAATCAAATTTTAATTAAAAAATATTATTAAACTCAACTAATTAATTTTCTAACTCTACTCTAGTTAACCATATCTAACTATTATATTCTCAAAATATCGCTTCTCTTAAGGAAAACAAATCTTCTTCTTCCCTACAAACGTGCATTTTCCTTTATTCTTACTTATTGACATCTCAATTTCGACGGTTCGTTGACATCTCAATTTCGACAGTTCGTTCTAAAACATTTCAATGACCTACGATGTGATTTCACATCAATTTATTTTAATCTAACGTTAGAGATTGGATGACTTTTCACATTAATTTATTTTAGTTTAAAAAAATTTCACATAAAAAGTATTGGACTCAATATATGACAAGACACAATAATATTTTTAGAAGTATTCATGTATCTAATATTTTTAGAAGTATTCATGTATCATAGGTAAAAATCAGTCCATCCACCCCAACTCAAGTTACTGTAGTGGTGATCTTGTCCCTAACAGATTGGAAGTTAGGCATCCATTTCCTAACTACAATATAATGGCCACCAATTGTAGTCATCGGTCAATATAATGGATTCCTTTTTCTCCCTATCTTGCAGCTTCAGTATAAAACAACCGTGACCTACGTTGATCAATTGTAGTCATTGTGCAGGCCCAACATCACATTAATCCTGGCCGAGAGAAAATTAAAATTGATAGATCTCCCCAACGTCGGCACTTTGCAGTATAAGGCCCCGATTCTCCACCTGGTATCATATAGTAAGTCTAATCATTGTTAATAAAAACACTATGAAGTAATTACATCATTATCCCAATATTTATTTGTGTTCAAGTGTATTAAGACTTGTTCAGAATGGTAAGCAAGAAGCGTGCATTTATTAATCTTTGAAGGCCAAAATAACTAAACAAAAGAAAAACACACGTTCACTAAAATACATAACGAGATATATATGTTTCAAATAACAGTGTTCAACTGGACAAGAAAAATAGAAGCAAAACGAAGCAACCACAACTTAAGCAAATAATTTAGTGTCTAATTCACTCGGGATTGTCTTGATGCTCGTCATCACAACTCATTTATTTTCTTTTTGGCCTTCTACACAAGATTGTTAAGGTTTTTTTTCTTCATGAATAATTTAAAACATACTTGCTATTGATTTTTTATTTAGTTCTTACGAACTTTAATTTGGTGTGCAAAATTATAACTTTTCTACGAACACTCAAAAATAAAACTCATTAAATAACATTTACTATTTATTTTACTATATTGTTTTTACCAATTGAAATTGGGCATGCACAGTTTTAGTTTTTCTTTCTATTATACATAGTGTAGGTTTTTCTATATTGTTTTTATAAATTTAAATCTATCATGTAATATTCTAATTTTTCAAAAAATACTCAAAAATCAAACTTTTGCTGCAACCTTAAATAACAAAGCGGGAACAGCAAAAAATTTTACAAGATATTTCAACATCTAGGAATTATGTAGAAAAACTTTGAGAAATTCATTTTGATAGCAATTTTAAACTTTTGACAAATTATGCATGTCCAATATACAATGATTGAAAATTACATTAAAGTCTCAGAATTGGTACAAAGTGTTTAGGCTCCCTTTAGCTCATCTCGTGGAATTTTTAGAAACTCGCATCAAGAATAAGTATTTTTCAGGTCAGACACAGTCGGTAGGGTCCTGATTTCGGACCAAATTAAACAAAGAGCATCCATTTCATTATTTATATGGGAATCAAAATATTCCCGAAAGACCCAAAATTAAACCATAGTAAGTACAATCATTGTTAATAAAAATATTATGAAGTAATTACATCATTATCCTAATGTTTATTTGTGTTCAAGTGTATTCAGACTTGTTCGGAATGGTGAAGCAAGAAGTGTGCGTTCATTAATCTTTGAAGGTTAAAATAACTAAAGAAAAGAAAAACACACGTTTACTAAAATATATAAAAAGATATATATGTTTCAAATAACAACATTCAATTGGACAAGAAAAATGGAAGCAAAAAGAAGCAGCAACAACTCAAGCAAATAATTTAGTGACTATCTCTCGGGATTGTCTCGAAGCTTGTCATCACAACTCATTTATTTTCTTAGGCCTTCTTCTCATGATTGTTGAGGTTTTTCGCTTCCTATTTAATTTAAAACGTATTTGTTATTGTTTTTTTATTTAGTTCTTACGAATTAATTGGGCGTGCAAAATTCCTATTTTTCTATAAACACTCAAAAATAAAACTCATTCAATAACATTTAATAATATTTTTACTATAATGTTATTACGGATTTAAATTGGGCATGAACATTTTAAGTTTTTCTTTGTATTATATTAGTTCCCAGTATTTTGGCTTTTTTACCAAGGAATGGTCAATTATGATATGATAGTTATATATTTCTATCTTATGTTGTTGTAGTTCCTAATCGATAAATCTATAATGTTGCAAAGCATGCTGATTTTATGTATGTTTTCTGATACTCTTTTTTGTTGAGTTTCTAAGTGATTTTACTTGCATTTTCTTCTCAAAAGTTAATTACCCATCTTAAGCAAGAACAAAGGCTCCAAGGCAGCCATGGCATGATCTGCTTTGCAAAGTTGAGGGGCCTGTCGCATATGAGGTTCTAATGAACTTTGCTCAACGTTGGCAGAAAACAACCGAGTGGGGAGAATTTAGTTTACTTCAGAGAAACCCTTCTCGTTGGAAGAATGATGCTATGTGTGCACCATCCTTCCAGAGACGAAATGTAGGACTGACGTCAGAGATATTGAGTCCTGCTTTTATTCTTTCGAAGGATGGTGCGCACAAAATTATTCCAAAGGATGATCCGAAGCTATATGTATCCGGGCAAAAGGACCTAGAAAATTGGCATGTGTAGGTTACAAATCCCTAGCTTGGCTGAATATTTCATTAGAATAATTACCAAAGAGACCCTTGAGGTATTTGCCTCAGTTACAAAATTAGTCTCCTTAATATATTGAAATTACACATCCCCCTTATACTAACAAATGGAGCTTTTATGCATGTACATCTAGATTCTAGACTCTCCCACGTTTGGTCTTATTACATTTAAACCTCTTGTGCTTTGTTAGAAATTATACATAGGCCCCCTATATTACAAGTTTGCCTTACAAATAAGCCCTTACTTCTGCTTTGATTGTGGTTCCCAACATTTACGTCAGATTGTTGTAGTAAAATGCATTCATAAGTGGGAAAAATTTTGTGGCCTAATATCGTTGATATGAAGTTGCCTTGGGTTTTAACAATTTACAAATCTGAGGGAAACATTAGGATACGTGACTAAAGCAGGACGCGAGGTCAATATGTAATAGGTACTCATAGTATAGGGGGCCCTGGTGTTAAACACAACAACCATTGGGATGGGACTGATAGGGGGTCTTAAATGTAATTAGACCAATTGTTGGGGGAATTTAGATGTAATTATCCCTTGTCCTTTTGTTTGGTAGTTGGGGTGGCGAACGGTTGGTCCGGTATGTAACGAGGAAGCAAACCTCAAAGGTGGTTATTGTAATAGGCAAATGACATTTACACCCCTGAAGTTTGGCTTAATTACAAATTAATTTTTTTAATTTTATTTTTTACAAATTAGTCCCTCACATTAGTATTTTCGTAGCAGTCCCTGACGGAAAATATAAAATGACTAATATACCCTGACTGTTTTAATACATTTTTTGAGGAAAAAATATTAAAATATATAAACAAATACCAATTCTCAATTGTGCCGTTTTATATTAATTCTTTTTTCTCACTCCATGCCCTGAACTCTCCAACTCTCCGTCACATTTTCCACAGTGGTAGCAACAGAAGCTGGTGGGGATGTTGGTGGCGGTGGATCTCGGGCCTAGCCAGTGGGGTGTGTGGTGAAAACAGTTCTCTCCATTATTTCTCCTCTTTCTAATCTCTCTCCATTTTCTATTCCCCACTTTCTTTTTCTAATGTCGATTGGAATCGTGTCGTGGCGAACGGCGGTGGTTTTGAGAGGAAGGTGACTGAAAGCGACCGGTGATGGTGATTTGCAGATTTGGTCGTCTGGTGGATCTTGGTGAGGTGAGTTGATTTGGTGGTGGTGACGGTGAGTTACTTGGGCGGTGGTGGTTGCAGCAGATCTGTTGGAGGAGAGAAGATTTGGTGGAGGCGGCCGTTGATCGACGGGTGGCGGCGATTTGGTTTTATTAATTTTTTTTCTTTTTTTAATTAAAATTTGAAACTTTGACTTGCAGCGTGTAGATCTTTTGATATATATAAACCTTTGATTATTGCATTTTTCTGTATTTTTAGCACGCTTTTATCATACAATATGGATCAAATATTTAACTCAAAGATTTATTTAGCTACATCAGTTTTTAATTTATTGTAAATTATATATAATTTTCCTAATATATATAAATAAAGAAAATAACTTATAAATTATATACATAACAAGTAAATATTAAAATTTGGATGTAATATACAAACATAATATAGTCCCTAATAGTAACAAAATGAGCCCTTATCATTTCCATATGACAAAATGGCCCCCAAGGTCATTTTTGACAATTCAAAAGTATTTCATATCTCAAAGGGGTATTTTTGAAATATCAAAAAGAGTATTAACGGAACCCTAACGGATTATAAATATTACTAACGGAATCAAACTTTAGGGACTAAACGAAATTGAAGGGACTGATTTGTAATTAGACCTAACCTCAGGGGGTGTGGATGTAATTTGCCCTATTGTAATTTCAATATAACTCTTTTAATTTCTGCAGGCGTCATGGTGTTTTTTTGTAATTATCCCATCTTATTTAAGATAATCTTGAAATATGAATCTAAAGTTGGTTGCTTCTACAAATATTCCGGTCCATTGGTTCGGGGTCTGTGACGCCCCGATCTTTCGGCGGCACTGGTTTGATGTATATGATACTAATTGTGCAATTTAAATTCCTTTAATTATGATTTAATTGATTATTCTTTGCATTCTTTATATTTGAGATTATTTGAACAAGTGATTTGGTCGAACTATTTGAACGTTTGAATAACTTGCGCATGAATGATGTGATCGTGTGCCGATTCTTTGCTTATTGGATTTGGATTTTGGTGAAATTTGAGTATGTGATTGTTATGCGTGTTATGAGCGTGTGCATGTGTTCGTGTGGCATCTCGGCTTTTAATTTGGCATGCATACTCATTCTATTCTAAGTTAGTAACGAAAAGGGGGTTAACGAGCACTTAACGTACCTTTCGTTCCGGCATGCATATCTTGAGCTCGGAAATTTCGATTCAAATTTCACCACCTCCATTGAACTCGAATCGAGGATTTGGACTCAATGAGACTAGCCTCATATTTTTCTAAAACCTCTAAGACCTCTAAAATACGACCGAAACGAGCCCCTTATGCTTTAAATGACAACAAATGAACTAAAAGGGCCCGCGTACCTACCATACACACCTAATACCCTATACCACCACCCTAGCCCCACTTGGACTCACTCTCTCCCTCCCTCATTAGCAATCCCACTGACCCACACTCCTTTCTCCCACACCAAAACATTTCATTCCCAGCAAGAAAGAAGAAGAAAGAAGGCTCCCCACCTCCAACCTCCATTGTTACACCCTCCAAGCTCAAGAACACCCATTTTTCTTGCATCTCTCTTTAAGGTAATTACATATTTGAATTTCTTGTGTTCTTGTACATCTTATATGGTAAATTTTACATGACTTCTCCATGGATTAAGCATGAGTGGAAAATGGGTGAATAGTTAGGGTTTTGGGGAAATCTTGAATTCTTGCATATCCATGATTCTTGTTGGGATTTCTATGCTTCCTTGTTGTTTCTTGAAATGTATTTGTGAATATATAGGCTTATATCTCTTGGTAGTTGGGTATGGAAGGATTTTCCATGAATGCTCTAAATGGGTTTGTGTGAAATTGGGGATTCTTGTGCTTTTATGGATTTCCTTGAGCTTATGTGCAATTATGATGACACTTGAGGCATATTTATGGTGTATCTTTGAATTTCTTGGTTGGTGGTTGATTGGAGAAGGCATAGCCATTAATGCATTGGTAGGGTTTGAAGGGAAATGCATGGATAATTGGTTTGGTGCTCAATTTGTGCAAGATATGTGTTAGATTGATGATTCCTAGCATGAATGAATGCTTTAGCTTGGTATATGCCCTAGAAACCTTGATCCCCTTCTCCCCATTTTTTGTTCATGAGTAATATGTTGAAGTATGAATTATGATTGTGAGTCTTGATGTCAAGAATGTGATTATATGAATCAATATGTACTCATGAATGCCTATATGCCTCATTTGCACTTATGTGACCATTTTTCTCGAATCTTTGATGTTTGGACTTAGATTTCACTTCTTGAATGCCTTGATATGTTAATGTATGAGTTTATGACTTCATGAAAGTGTTTGGAATGACTTTGGAGTGTTCTTGCATGATCAAACTTGGTTTTGGCCGAATGGATGTGAAAAATGGGATTTTTTGCCGTTTTGGTTTCCAATGGCCGTTGGAATTTCAGCCATGAAAACCCACGACTGTTGATATCTAGCTGTACAGTTGAGTGCTACTGGAACAGATCAATGACTGTTGATTTTCCTAGCATGAAGATCCACGGCCGTTGATTCTTCACAGTGGCTCTCGGTCGTTTACGTAGGTTATTTTCTCAATTCTCTTCACTCGTATGGGTTTCTCCCACCCCTACCATGATCCCAAAGTGTTAAACACATGCTTATGAAGTTGATATGTCATGCTATGAGTTCTTAATGCATGATTTTGGTTTATATTATGTCCTATGTATGTGTTAATTGTCTCGTGATAAAATTTGGGGTTCATTGGACGTGGTATATGCGAGTTATGCATTCGTGTGCCCTCATTGCTCTTATATGCGCATGAATGCTCTAATGCTTGGATTATGAACCCTAAATATCTATTATTTCCTATCTTGATGATTCTTATGACTCTTATTCAAGTTGAATTATGTGTTATAAACGTTTTTGTTGAAGTGTGGCTTGATTTGAATGAATATATGAAAGTTATGAATTAGAATGGAAACGAATGATTCAAAGAAAGAAAGAGTGATTGAATGGTAACTTGATGCATCTCCATGACATTGTTATAACCTTGTATGCAACCCATATCATATCATAGCATTGTCGAGCGTCTTATGTGGTCATGTTGAGTCTCATGAATGTGTCGTGTTGTCTTTTTATATAGTTTCTCCAGGGTGGAGACGTGCTAGGTTCGTAGGATACTTTCAAGTCTTCTTGTCTTTTTGGTTGGTTCGGTTTTGTAAGGTGTATCAGGTGGGTTTCTCTTCTACTAGTTATGAATTGACCCGATATGCCCCAATGTGTATGTTTATGTCAAACGTAATGTATATATATATATATCGTGTCTTTTCAAAGGGTCATTGATTTAACGTTAAAGCTTTTTTCTTTTATGAATTCTCACCTAATGTTTTGGTGAGTTCAGTGAACACAATGAATGGGGCCCAGGGGCTTAATACATGTGGCTATCCGGGGAGGCAAAGGGCCGACGACGATCCTATGTGTTAGTCCCACAATGAATGACGGTGTAACCGGCCCTCTTAGGAGTTTTAGCGAGGAATGGACGCTGAGTCCCATCTGGGGAGTCATGAAACCCTTTTGGTCAATGCATGGATAGCCGAGTCTTGCTAACCAGTCCACCACTCGGAGTAAGGAGGTGTATGTGCTAATGAATGAATGAACTAATAAATAAAAGAAAGAATGAATGAATGAATGCATGAATGATTGTTGTATGCTAGCTAACAAATGAATGAATGGATTAATGCACACACGAGGTGAAGGTTGGAAAATTTACCCACTTGTCGGGCTCACGTAAAGACCGCATAAATGATTGATTAATTAAATGAATTGATTTGTAATCCCGAGCGTTGCTTTCTTTGTTTTACCCACTTGGATAATATTTCAACAAACCTCGTACGGGATTATGGCTTGCATGTGTGGGTGTTTAAATTCTGTAATATTATGATATTACGCCCCTGTTTTATACCCACCAGTCTCCTATAGACTGAACCCGGCTTTGTTTTCAGTTTCTTGCAGGTTTGGAGCGTTAGGCGGGAATTTTGAGTCTTTCGGAGTCTTGCATTAGAGTTTAGGCTTATGGTTTCATTTACACTTGTATTTACATTCTGTATCATAATATTGAACGCTCGTGGCGCTTATACATGTTTGAGGTTGTGAAGGCCGTGTTACTTGTTGTATATTTGATCGAGCCCGTGGCTTATTGTTTAGGATGTATATATGTTTTGTTGCTTCCACATTCATGATCTTTATACTCTGATTCTCGTATTGATTGGTTTAAGGGTTAGTCCCGCCTAGCCTAGTGAGTGAGTGAGTCCCCGTTTGCTGTGGGATTGGTTCATGTATGGACTTTCCATTTCATATATGGATTGGGCTCATCGTGCGGGGGATGTGGCATCTCGCGCCGGGCGCTACAGGGGCACTCAGGATTTCCCACACACTATGAAAAGGCTGAGAAACAGGTCATAAATGAAAACTCAATGCCACCTTTTGTCCTTATCTATCTTTGCATATACCTTCTAGTTTGTTTTATTATTTAATTTCCACTTCATTCAGAACCTCGTGTGCGCCAAAGACTTGGTGATAGACAAAAGCATTCAAACTGCCTATATCCAGGCAAAAAGATCTGCTCAGTATTTTATCTACATTGAAAAATAATATTTTCTTGGCTCTTCATATGATTGGCCATCACACCACAATGCAGGTAAACATAAAAGTTTCTTGCTTCTCAACTTTCATTTGTACTATGGCCGTAGTTTTTGTAGTCTAAAGTTAATTGTGATCTATGTTTAAGATTCTGTTTCATCCTATGATGCTCGGATGCACCTCAAAATGTTTAAATCTTTTGTGAATTGGATTAACACGGCAAATTTCACGCTTTTGTAATGCAAACTGTTGAGCAAGCTCTTCTCAGATTCACTAGTACTTATCTGATTATTTTATCACCCAGCAACGAATATTTTTGTCCTCTTTCTCACTATCACCCTTACTTTGTTGCTTATGTACCATCATCTAGCAATATTTTGCCCTTTTAATTGTACAGTCATTGAAATCACCTTTCTCTCAAAACGGCAGGTGTAGATCATCTAATTCCTATGGAATTGGCACTGAAAATTGCTAGTAAAATGAGAGCAAAGAGAGATTTGTTGTGTATATGGTCATACCTATGTGGCTTGAGGGCAATCCTGAAACAGTTATGCTGAAATTTTCCATATGTTGACACAAATCAGGGATATACCAACGAGAAGCTCCAAGGATTCTGCCCAAACATATGGGAAGTTTTCATGTTCCGGCAATTTACGTACATTCCCATTAGTATCTACTAATATTGGATACTTGAGAAGATGACCTTGTACTGTGTGAACTCATTGCACATATACCTCTTTCAATTATCTTCACCAACCGAGTTCAAACTCCTTACTTAATCTAGTGACTCTGGCCCAAAGTTTTGGGCCGAACACCTTGGAGCAATTGAAAAATATTTTGATGAGCCAGAGTCACTAGATTAAGTAAGGAGTTTGAACTCGGTTGGTGAAGATAATTGGAAGAGGTATATGTGCAATGAGTTCACACAGTACAAGGTTATCTTCTCATGTATCAGGTCTTAGTAGATACTGATGGCAATGTACGTCCATTTCACTCATAAATGTGTAATACTAATTATGTAGTATTAATATACACCTGCTTAGAAAGAACATTTTTTTTTTTTTTTGGTTACAAGGAAGTGAGAACTTAGTCTACATTTCCTCAACCATCACAATCCTAACACCCGGAGGCGCTCTCAAGGCCATGACCCATTTTAGCTAGCAAATCAGCGCAAGTATTACCTTTCCTTTTAGTATGCATCAGCTTAGAAAGAACATACATACATGAGGTAATCATCATAATTTGCTGCGTATATATGTCGTTCATCCAACTAATAAAATATATGGAAAATTACATCCAACTACCCTGTATTTAGGTCTAATTACAATCTGATCCGTATTTTTTTGGATATTACAATATAGTCCCTATATTTCTTGTTTTCATGAAATCCATTAATGAAATTTGTAA
>JBBMKE010190634.1:0-15129 GCA_037834125.1 Lippia alba | reverse complement strand
TATATATATATATAAAATAAAAGTGTGAGTTGGATTTTTGATTTTTTGAAACTTTTAGATCGGCCAAAATACCCTTATTGTAAGTTTTTAATAATGATGGGCCCAAAACATGCCCACATCCCAGCCGTCCACATGTCGCAATCCTAAGTCACCCCCGTTAGGAGTAGAGAACACTGTGGAGGAAAGCTCGAGAGAATGAGGCTCGCTGAAAGAGCCTGGCCTCCTTCACACCTCTCCCCCCTTTGGTCACAATTTGCGTTTGAAGCAGCCCAGCGCACGGGGCCTCGACCCTCACCACAGCCTTCACCATGGAAACTGCCCCACGCAGTAAAGATACCCTCGAGATGGTCAACCCTCGAGCACCATACATTCGCATGGTCACCCACGCTCCTTCTGACAGGAAAGCTATATCTCGAGCGTCTTTATGCTCAGGAGCCCACACCCAACGCACTCAACCACTCGAGGGAATAATCCCTTAACCGCCGCCGACACAACAACTGGGCCTAACTGCCTAAAAGGTGATAATGACGCATACCCGTTCCTTTTAGTCCCGCACATTTCGACACGTGTCTAGGGCAGCACTATTTCAGGACCACATGGGTAATATTACATAATACCCCTCACCCTCAACCTATAAATAGAGGAATTACTTCACTTCTTCCTCAATTAATCTCCATCTGCTCCACAGCTTTCTTTCTGCACAAGAAACACACTCACACTGAACTAGAAACCCTATTGCTGCACATCTTTCAAGTTTCACATAGCTTCACCTTCTTCATCTCCTTGGTGTTACCCTAGCTGGTAGAATCCATGCTCTTTGGGAACCGAGTTCCTAAGGCTTAATGCCTGTGATGGTCTTCCCTTCACTCACAAATATATGATGTTTGGTATATAATCTTACATAACTAATTCCGACACCATCATTTTAGGCGCCGTCTGTGGGAAACCACCATTCTTAGCCTTCATTTTCATTAGCTAGTTGAACAGTAGCACCTCCTCTTTCAGTCTTTCGATTTTCAGTTCAGTTCACTTTCTTCCCTTTTGATTGCATTTTTGGGCAACTTCTGAGATGGTTACTACGAGATCCGGGACCGCGGATAATCGAGGGACACTCCCTCCGCTCAACGAGGAGGTTTTCGGGGGCGGAACAGTCACCGCAGCTACCACCGCCGTGGTTGGGGGCGTGAATTTAACGGTGGATCTGGCAAACCAAGGCAACACGGCAACTCAGGGCGTTACTCCCCTCGTTGCGCCACCATCTGCCTCCACGAGCGCAGCCATAACCACCAACTGTAACAGTTCGATAACCCGTCTATTGATATTGTCCGCTTCGGTGTTCATAAGACGAGACACCCTCACGGTTTTGTTTCTCCCGCTGGAATAGCCCAGCCAGGAAAAGGCCTCAATAGTGGGAGGTTTCCACCCACTTTATAAAGTAGGCTTAGTTCTCCTTCCCAGTCGATGTGGAACAAGCCCTACCTAAAGTAGGGAGCTTACAGTCCACCCACCCATAAGGGCCAAGCGTCCTCGCTGGCACACCGGCCCGGGTCCCAGCTCTGATACCATTTGTAATAACCCGATAACCCGTCTATCGATATTGTCCACTTTGGTGTTCATAAGACGAGACACCCTCACGGTTTTGTTTCTCCCACTGGAATAGCCCAGCCAGGAAAATGCCTCAATAGTGGGAGGTTTCCACCCACTTTATAAAGTAGGCTTAGTTCTTCTCCCCAACCGATGTGGGACAAGCCCTACCTAAAGTAGGGAGCTTATACCAACGCTGCGGGAATCGCAAATGCTTGAGCGTTTTCCACTATGATGATGCCTCACGCTCGTGCAACCTGGAGTGGTACAGGGATAGACCCTAGGAGTGATGTCGAGCATGGTGTCCGATTTGGTGCCTAACATGCTGCCGACCGTCTAGCCCTATCACGTGGGAAATCTGCACCTTCTTATGACCTTACCACATGAGATCCAGAGGGTATAAATGTCCCAAATGACGAGCCAGCAACTCATGACCATTTATGCTCAGTGTGAGGCCCAAGCCACGCAACATGCTTGGAAACACTTTACCACCACCTATTTCCCGATGGGATTAGGTGCCAACGTGACACCGCCACTGGGTGGATTGAAGGCACACCCCCTCGAAGCGGCACAAAATGTCCAACCAACCCAACCTCCAGTTCCATCTCCTCCTCTAAGAAATGACGCACCACCGAGGGCAGATCAACAACCTCCGCCACCACCGAATGCGGTGGAACCCCGAGGCAGGAGAGGAGGAGACAACAATAAAGAAGAAGTACAATCCAGAGCCTCGAGGAGAGTAAATTAGAGAAATGACGTGAACCCCCAACTCATCAACGTCTAGAACCAACTCAACGATCTTCAGAACATGGTAGAGCAGCTCTCTCAAGCGCGTCCCAAGTCCCCTACGTGGGGGCCGAGGGGTCCAGGGCCAGAGACGCTCGCAAACCCAGGCAGCCACTTTAGCGACAGCGGGGGGAACATCCCGAAGATTATGGGAAGTATGACATGGATAGGGGAAAGTACCGACCGTTGGCCGACACCTCACCCCTCGTTGATAAAGTTCTCATGACCAGAGCGGGGAATAGCAAGATCCCCACATCCATCAACAGATATGATGGAACCACTGACCCAGCTGAGCACCTGAACCATTTTGTAAATCTGATGCACCTCTACGAGTATCCTCTTCATTATTGGGCCAAGATTTTTGTCACATCCCTTGAAGACGTGACCCAAGAATGGTACAAGAAACTCCCTCCGTGATCAATCCGAGGTATGGGGATTTGACGGACGCCTTCATTAGCCATTTCAACTCCATGAAGGCTCCTGCTGCCGACGCGACCATGCTCTATAATCTGGTACAGGGACCCACTGAAACCCTCAGATCCTTCATGGGGAGGTTCAACAAAGAGGTCCTGTTAGTAGATGACCATCGATGGTCTTTATCAGACATGTATTATTCCAATCAATTAACATGAAGAACTACGTGAGCAAAGAATTTGTTGAGGAAGAGGCAAAGAAGAAGCCGCAAACCTTCCTCGAGCTAAGGGAGATTACTGACTCCCATTTCACCCTTTAGGATTTGTATCAAGCCCAAGATCGTGCATTGAACAACCCCTCTCCAATGGTAAGGGCCCTAGAGAGGGGTGAACCAAACAAGAACAACCGTAGACGCAGTCTACCCCACACCAAGAGAAACCCATCACCACCGCAAAGGCATGAGCGCGAACGCATTCTGCTCAACAGATCCATTGCAGAAGTCTACTCCTTGGAGGATAAAAAACTCTTCAAGAGACCGCTCAAAATGAGAGAAACCGAGGCTCAAAAATGCTCGGGAAAGTACGGTGCCTTTCATAAACAAAAAGGCCATGACACAAATGACTGTCGTCAACTCGAGGCAAAGATTCAAAGGCTCATTACTGGGGGAACCTTAAAGAGTTTGTGAGGGCCCTCGAACTATTCGACGAGCATTGTGGTGAGCGTGCACGCCATGAGAGAAGGAGCCGATCCCGTTCAAGAAGTCTTCCCCGTCATCAAGCCGAGGGGAGCAACCGAGGAAAGCAAAAGGCCTCAGAGCTTGAGAACCAACCCTATGGAGTTATTTGCATGATTGCAGGTGGACCCTCAGGAGGGGATTCGAATGGTTCCTGCCGTCGCTTTGTACGTAGCTATGGTCAAAAGTCCTAGCGGGTTCAATCTTTGTACTCCGTGGAGGCTAACCAACGCTCGAGCGAGAATGACATTGTTGGTTTTACAGATAGGGACTTAGAGCACATTGTAACACCACATGGGGCCAGCGAAACTTCCGATTGCCCCATCGTAGTTAGCTTAGACGTACACAATCATATTGTAAAGCGAGTTCTCATCGATAGTAGAAGCTCAGTCAATGTTTTACCTTACTCTACGTTTCAAAAGATGAACATCACAAACATTCCCCTCAAACCCTTCATAACAACCCTCATTGGCTTTGGGGCTTCGAGATTATCCCTCACGGACAGATACGCTTGGCCACCTCTTTTGGTCACGCCCCACAACATAAAACCTTAAATGTTCTTTATGCAGTTGTTGAGGTGGACTTACCCTACAACATTATCATCGGGCGACCAGCCCTCGTCGACTTCAAAGCTGTCATTTCTACCTACCATTAAAAGCTCAAGTTCCCCACCCCCGGGGGAATCGGTGAAGTTTTGTGTAATGTGAAGGAAGCCTGAGAGTGCTATATTTTGTCCTTTCGCAGCCACAAACCAAAACCAGCCATTCAGCAAGGCTCCATGAAAAAGACAGTGGACTTCTCAAAGCTCGACGAAGATGGCCCCAAGCGCGAAAGAGCCAAACTTTATAGAAAGAAGAACAAGACAAGACGGGCCAAGGCCTCCGCGAGTTGAGGAATCCTCGAAAAGCAATGAAGATCAACCCGCGGGAGAAGCAGCCAATCGCCTCACATGAAAGAAAAGGGCGCTCGAAGCACCTCACCCTGAAGTCAGAATTGAGCCTACAGAAAAGTACTTAACCGTCGAATTAGAGTCTGGCAACCCGGAAAAAACTATCCAGATAGGTTCAAACCTCGAGGGTTCAACACAAGTTATGATGATTGATTTCCTCAGAGAGAATTTGGATGTCTTTGCATTCTTGGACTCACTGACATTGATCCAAATGTCATAGTTCACAGGCTTAACATAGACCCTGCATTTAAGCCTGTCAAACAGAAAAAAGAGATGTTCACGGATTCAGGAAATAGGTCATCGAGGAGAAAGTCAACAAACTCTTCGACGCTCAATACATAGAAGAAATTCTCTACCTTGAGTGGCTCTGTAATGTCGTCCTTGTGCCTAAGAGTGCGAACAAAGGGCGAATGTGTAGCGATTTCACAGATTTGAACAAAGCCTGTTCGAAGGGTCCCTATCATCTGCCGCACATCGATCAATTAGTGGATTCAACTACTGGTTGTGAGCTTATGAGCATGATGGATGCCTTCCAAGGATACTACCAGATTTTCATGGCTCCCAAGGATCGCCCGAAGACCACTTTTGTGGTGCACGTTGGAGTGTATTGTTTTTTGGTCATGCCGTTTGGCCTAAAGAATGCCGGAGCCACTTACCAGTATCTTGTCAACCGGATGTTTGAGCCCGAGATAGGAAAATCCATGAAGGTCTACGTAGATGATATGATAGTCAAGAGCGAGCGTCAAGGTTCACATTTGGATGACCTCCGATGGGCATTCAGTATACTCCGCCAGTATGGGATGAAGCTCAACCCCTCCAAGTATAGCTGTAAATTTCTGGGCTATGTGGTTAGTCAACAAGGGATAGAAGCCAATCCAGAAAAAATTAAGGCAATCTTAGATATCCCTTCCCCTCGAAACGTGAGGGAGGTTCAAGTATTAGTGGGGAAGATAATCTCACTCAATAGATTCATCTCACAATCCGCTGACAGGAATATGTCCTTCTTTAAAATCTTGCGCAATGCTCGCAACTTTGAGTGGACCCCGGAGTGCGAGGAAGCCCTTCAGAGCATGAAACAGTATCTCTCGTGTGCCCCACTCTTAACACAGCTAGTAGAGGGAGAGCATCTGTTTATCTACCTATCCATTTCTTCGGAAGCTACGAGCGCAGTGCTCGTCACAGTACGCGAGAGAAAGCACCTGCCCGTCTACTATTTGAGCAAGACCTTACAAGGTGCGGAAAAATGCTATGCGGAGATTGAAAAGTTCGCCTTTGCCCTCATCAATGCCTCTCGGAGGTTAAGGCCTTATTTTCAAGCACACTCCATAACAGTGTTCACAGGTCAACCCCTCAGACAAGTTCTGGCCAAACCTGACGTCTCTAGAAGGCTGATCAAATGGTCCATTGAGCTGAGCCAATTTGATGTCAGCTTCGAGCGGCGCACAACCATTCAAGCACAGGCAGTGGCAGACCTCTTAGTAGAGCGTTTCGGATTAGATTCTCCATCGCTCGAAAATGAGGGTTTATGGTTGCTACACACTTATGGTTCCTCGACCTCACAAGGGAGGGAGCCAGGGTGACTCTCAGGGATCCCCATGAAGCGGAGATAGACTTTGCAATCAAACTCGCCTTCCAAGCTACCAACAACGAGGCAGAGTACGAGGCGCTCATTCAAGGACTCCGAATCGCTCGAAAAAATGGAGCTGTTAGGGTAACAGCATACGTGGATTCTCAATTGATTGCAAGCTAGATTGACAGAACTTATGAAGCTCGAGAAACCACCATGGTGCGCTTCTTAGCAAAATCCAAAGAAATCATTGCCGAATTCAAGGAGTTCCACCTACTGCAGGTCCCGCGAGCGGAGAATGAGCGCGCCGACGCTCTCTTGAAGTTTGCATCTTCTCTGGATGGAAACTGCGAGCGGAAAGTCACCTTCCTCAGAACCGAAGAACCCTTGATAGAAGAATGCGAACCCTCGAGACAGGTTAACATGATTGATCCTTCCGAGCCTTGCTGGCTTGACACAATCATCTTGTTCCTCAGGGACGAAACTTGCCCGAGTGATAAAATTGAAGCAAGGAAGGTAAAGAACAAAGTCCCAAGATTCTTGCTGGATGGCGATAGGCGGCTCTTCAAAAGCTCGTTCCAGGGTCCCCCAATGAGGTGTCTCAGACCCTCACAGGCAAAAGAGGTGTTAGAACATGTACATGGTGGCAGTTGTGAAAATCATTTTGGTGGCCCAATTTTAGCCAAAAAGATATTGCGGGGTGGATTTTATTGGTCCTCGGTCTTGCAGGATGCCATCAACTACTCCAAGAAATGCCCCAAATGCCAATTCCACTCGAACGTTCCTCAACTCCCCGCGGCTCAGATGATCCCTGCGGATGTATCTTGGCCCTTTGATCAATGGAGCATTGACATTGTAGGACCCCTCCCTATGGCGGGCGGTCAGAGGAAATTCACAATTATAGCGATGGACTACTTTACGAAATGGGTCGAGGGAGAAACTGTTGCCAAGATCACATTTCGAAAGGTCAGGGACTTTATATGGAAGAACATTATTTGTAGGTATGGTATTCCGAGGGTGCTCATTTCAGACAATGGTTCTCAATTTATCGTCGCAGACACTCGAGATTGGTGTTCAGAGCTTGGCATCGTGCAACGCTTCACTTCCGTAGGCCACCCGCAGGCCAACGATCAAGCTGAAGTGACCAACAGGATCATACTCTAACATTTAAAAATGATGCTCGAGAGCAAGATGGGTGAATGGGCCGAGGAGTTCCAAGGAGCCCTCTGGGTGTACCGGACTACCCCACGAGCGGCAACAGACGAGACTCCTTACATTCTTACATATGGATCCGAGGCAATGATACCTGCAAAACTCGCTCAAGAGTCCGCACGCGTGGCCTATTTCGAGCTCATTGCTAACAACAATAATCGAGCGCTGGAGTTAGACTTACTCGACGAAAAGCAGGACATCACTTGGGCTCGCATTCATAAATACAAGGTAACGGTCGCCTCATAGTACAACAAACGTGTCAAAGAGAGAACTTTCCAACTAGGAGATTTGTTCCTCAAGAAAGTTGAAGTTTCTAAACATGTAGGTAAGTTGGACCCTAACTGGGAAAGCCCCTTCAAAGTCACTCAGGTACGAGCGAACAACACCTACATGCCAGAAACTTTACAAGGCGAGCGTCTCTCCCGACCATGGAATGTTTGCAATCTTAAAAGGTTTTACGTATAAGACCCCTCGGGACATGTTGTACTTTTTCTTAACAAAATGCAAAGCATGGAATACAAGTACTTATTGTAATTTGCTTATCCTTTACTCAACCTATTATGCGGATACCTCTCATTCGAGGGTCAGTAAAGCTAACTCGTGTCGAGAGCGCTCCACGTCGAGATAGTATTATGTAACACTGCTCTAGTCCCTCTGAAAACGAGCTGACTCAGTAGATTACGATTAGCGGACAAAACAAGCCCGTGAATTTAGTCCTCGCTCACTCTCGAAATTTTTTGATGGATCACTCTCTGTTTTAACACTTAGCAAATTCCACAGTGATTTATAAGTTCAAATTATTTGCAGTTAGAAGTCCTTAACGATCGTTACCCTCAAAGGCATTCTATACTTAGTGTGTTTCTGCACAACTTGGCATTCTTCCTTTTATTTAGTACTAATTGGCCAGGGTGATCCCTATATACGGACACATCCTCGAGCCCGTACAGTTACCTACACCATCCATTCCCTCAATAAAAAAAAAGTCAAAGCATGCAAACATTCAAGAATTATGCAGCAGGCAAGACTCATCATTCTACCATGTTATCCAAACACACAAGAGATCAGCAAGCATTAAAGAACAATCAAGCAGTTATCAAAAACCAACAATACCTATGGCAGAAAAGAAGCATCCATTTAGCAAAGTAAAGAGCAACATACAAGATGCTTGACAGAGGTTAATCAAATGTTACATCAGGGTTCAAAAATGAATTATTCTTAAAGCAACAAAAGAAATATAAACTACAAGTTCAGAAAACACAACGATTGAAAGAGGATTCAGAAGCAGAAGCATCATCAGCTTGAGCATTGGAAATGGGCAGACCTTCTGGTTCCGGAAGAGCAATGGCGAGGAGAGTGGGATTCAAAGTTCTCCCACCGAGCGATGAGCCTTCACCCGCAGTTTCATCGAGTGTCAACGGCCCTTCTTGGGACCTGTTTGCAAGCAAGGAACTCACTCTGCATCATCTAGACTACCTCTTCATATAAGGGCTCAGGCATATTCTCCTCTGAAGATGGATCGCCAACCCCTAGAATGCTCTCCAGATTTTTATCTAACACCATGTCGAGGTTGATCTCGAGCATTCAGCAGAGCCAAGCCCAGCTTTATCAGCTGACATATTCCTTTCCAGAAAAATAGCCTCGTGGTAGCGAACCAATGTAGGTTAGCCACGAAGTCAAAGCGGGTTTTGATGTCTTCCAATTGATTGCTCACCTCCCTCAGCTTCTCCTCGCATTCAGCAGCAGCCTTCTTATACTCTTCCTCCTTCTTGACCCAGTTAGCTCGGTCATCCTTAAATTTCTTGCTTGCCTTTTGCTACTGCTCCTCGGTGGTGGCTAGGCACTTGTTCCGGTCGGCGAGATCAACCGTTGCTGCTCCATACTTATCCTTCAGCTCGTCGTACTATTGTTGAAGAGTGACGGGATCAGAGACCCTTAGGAGCCTCTTGTACTTTGTCTTGCTTCGGCGTAAGTTTGGGCACGTCTCTCCAGATTTTTAAGTCGAGGCAACACTTCCTGCAAAAATAATCGACTGTTAGACAAGTGCAAGTCATACAAGCAAAATCCCTACTGAAAGAACCGCAAGGAAAGATCCCTTACCGCAATTAGAGCATGGCTCGCGTCAGCCAAAACCTCCTCTGCCGTCTGATCATTCAAGAGCACGTGGTCTCGGGTAAATTTGACCTGCTCGAGGATGTCAGAGCTAATCAGTTGAGAGGGTAGGCCCCTCTTCAAAAAAACCGGGCCATCCCTCATGGACTTTTTATACCGAGCGTCTCCCGAACGCTCGAATTTCCAGTAGCATTCTTCCTCAGAGGAGAAAGTATAGCCATTTTCATGCTCTACCAGCCCTACCATTACTCTTTTCCCTTTACCGGACACCTATTTCGGATCTTTCAACCTCTTATTTTTCTTTGAGGAATCCGAGCGACCCTCCAAGACCTCCTTAATAATTTACCCCACAGCCGCACTACGCGAGACCTTGGCACCCAGCTGAGCCATCTTCACCAGTTCTTTCTTCTTTTTTGAAGGCTTAACAGTAACCTCTTGACCCTCGGGACCTTGAGCGTCCACCAGATCTCCCCTTCTCTCTTGGGTGTCGCTCACGCCACCACTCGTCTGGCTACTTTCCTGGGGAACAGTCATTTGAGGGTTTCCCAAGGAAGTGGCGCTCGGGGTCCTGGCCTTCAGAAGGGCCACAATGCTTGATGATGCTCTACCAACCATTAATACTTCGACCGCTGCATCAACACAAAAACGAGCGTTAGACGCCACAATCGAGACATAAATATAAAGCGAGTAAAAACATTCGAGGAGCATGCAACACTCGGGGTTAGTAAAGATGTTAGCAGAGAGATAGTTCCTAAAACTCTAATCGTCTTTCTCCATTATGGCTGCAGGTGGAACCTCAATCATCCTCGGATGAGCTGAGAGCCCGAAATGAAAAAGGACTTTCTCCTTCTGCAGCAGTTCCTTCGCCTCTACAAATTTATTCATCTCCTTCATTGCAAAGGCCACACTCTTGGCCCAACCCAAAAAAACTGCTGATGGAGACCTATCCCTCACCAATGGTCCATCTCTGTGCACCACCCATCTTTCAGATACTCCGAACATTCCGGGAGGGTCAGTTATGAAAAAATACTTTCCCTTCCATATCTGCCGAGGTAATCCTTGGGGGAGTTGATGATTTTCAAGTTTCTCTTAGAAGAGATGTAGTAGAACCCGTCTTTTGGCGACGAGCGAGGAGATCAAGCGACATCTCCTCTATTTCTTGCGCCATGTCACTTACGACAGAATTATTAGGAGAATACTCACTAGCCATGGAGTCTGATACTTGGGTAGAATTGAGAACTTGAAAGAAGAAGGGGTAAATCTTAGACCTAAAATTCCAGAGGATCAACAATCACTCCCGTCGGATAAGAGATAACCTTCTCAACCTAAACTCTACTGTTAGTACCGAATTTGATATAGAGATGGTTACCTTGAACTGAAGACCTGAGATTATCGGCGGAGAAGCAACGGATTGCAGAGAGTTTTTTATGCTTTGGATTGTTTTGGTTGCGTAAAAGATCACAAGGACAGCAAAACCCTATTTATATAGTACTGGATCTGCAAAGATTCAAATCAGCAATCATTCCCGCATTGGTAACCGTACCACTTTTGGTAACTGCCGCACGATCTTCGAGATTCACGCACCCATGCCTCCACTACGTATTTAATGCGACTGCGTAAAGGTGTTTGGGGACAAGACTGCATTTAATGCTTCGCAGGAAATGTCCGTTGCTTAGACGCTCGGCACAGCTTACGGCTGGAAAGCTCTGACCTTACATATTCTGGAAATTGCTCGGGATCTTTTGAAATTCCACAGTACGCTCAAGCCTCACTGCAGAATTCGGGGGAGCGAATGATGGGCCCAAAATACGCCCGCATCCTAGCCGTCCACGTGTCGCAATCCTGGCCCACCCACGTGAGGAGTAGAGAACACTGTGGAGGAAAGCTCGAGAGAGTGAGGCTCGCTGAAAGAGCCTGGTCTGCTTCATACCTCTCCCCTCTTTGGTTAAAATTTGCGCTCGAAGCAGCCCAGCGCATGGGGCCTCGATCCTCACCACAGCCTTCACCAGGGAAACTGCCCTGCGTGGTAAAGATACCCTCGAGATGGTCAACCCTCGAGCACCATACATTCGCATGGTCACCCACGCTCCTTCTGATAGGAGAGCTACATCTCGAGCGTCCTTACGCTCAGGAGCCCACACCTAACGTACTCAACCACTCGAGGGAATAATCCCTTAACCGCCACTGACACAGCAGCTGGGCCTAACTGCCTAAAAGGTGATAATGACGCATACCCATCGTTTTCAGTCTCGCACATTTCGACACATGTGTAGGGCGATACTGTTTCAGGACCACATGGGTAATATGACATAATACCCCTCACCCTCAACCTATAAATAGAGGAATCACTTCACTCCTTCCTCAAGTAATCTTCATTTGTTCCACAGCTTTCTTTCTGCACAAGAAACACACTCACACTGAACTTGAAACCCCATTGCTGCACATCTTTCAAGCTTCACATAGCTTCACCTTCTTTATCTCCTTGGTGTTACCCTAGCTGGTAGAATCCATGCTCTTTGGGAACCCAGTTCCTGAGGCTCAATGCCTGTGATGGTCTTCGCTTCACTCACAAATATATGATGTTTGGTGTATAATCTTACATAACCAATTCCGACACCATCAAATAACATACAATTAAGGATATTTTTGTAAAATAGTAAATTGCTACATAAATATTCTTTTTGCGATTGGCCAAAATACCCTTATTGTAAGACTTTTAGTAAAATACAATTAAGGGTAGTTTTGTAAAATACTAAATATCTATATATTATTTTAGTATATTTTGTTCTAATCAAATTCTTAATTATTTTCATGTAATTCTAATCAAAATATAACTGTATAAATCTTTTTTAGTTATATAGTAATCGATATATAATTGTATAAATCTTTTTTTTAATTTATAAAATACTATAAAATTATAATCTTCTAAGTTTTCGAATAAATTAATTCTAATAGTATTCTAATATTATGTCTTGTATGTTTAGGAGAACAAAATCGTGCACAATTTAATTAACAAATTAAACCATAGTGACAGAGTACTACTACATATAATTTATTCTTTACGGAGGGTAACACAAAATCAAAAGATTACATACAATTTATTCTTTGGGGAGAGCAACAAAAAATTAAAAAACTCAAAAACCAATTGTAAGTATTTTTTTAATATATCTTGAATATATAAATTACCAATTATATCGATTCAATAATTTGAATATTTATTATCTTCTTATTTTGAGGTGCAACTACTATAAAATTGAAAAATAAAGAAAATTTCCTTTTCTTTTGACGTGCACCTACTCTAATTGTAAATTAGAATATTTGTTTTCTTTTTCTTCTTTTTTTACATGAAACTACTCTAATTAACAAAAGAGGATGACCTCAAACAAAACCCCACGGCGGTCACATGCCTGTTTAACCAAAAATAATAATTAAATGAATAATTTGGGTAATTGGAATTTTTGGTTTTATAACTCAAAGTTGACCAATTAATTTTAGATGGAATTTTCAGTTTTATAACTCAAAGTAGACCATTTAACTTTAGATCAATATATTGACAGACTAAATTTAGTGGATTATTATAAATCCTCCCTATGTTAAATTACTGATCTAAAATAACTGTTTAATTTTATGATAATCGATAAGAGAGCAATATTTTAATTTATACGCAAAATAAAAAAAAGAAGTTAATCTATACTATAATATATAGGAAGGGTGTTTTGACTCAAATTTAATCAATTTTGATTGAATAGAATTTTGTGGATTTTTTAGAATTTTTAATTAAAATTAAAAATTGTGATTGGTTGATGGTTATTAAATTAATTTATTTATTTAACAATTTTATAAATTCCTTAATTTTTGGAAATTGTCCTCATTTAAAGTATCAATTTATGGTAAATTTTTTTGAATGCATGACTTTAGGAAAATATATTTCATGTATCAATTAAAATATTTTGTTGTATAATTTTTTCTCCTTTTTCTGAATTTTTTTATTTTTTCAAAAATATTTCATTGGTCGATAAATTTTTCACAATATTTAAATTTTGAAGGCTTTAATTATTTATTAATATCAAACTAATTAACATATTTATTTCCTAAATTAATGAAAGTCTAACTAATAATATTTTATTTATGTCGAGTGAATGTATATCTTAATTAAATTATTGATTCCGATTAATTAAAATAAATTTAATATATTTTTATATTGATTAAGGGAATTTTTTTATTAGCACTTAATTTAAATGAACATTTTTCCGTGTTCATTTGCCATATTTTTTTTACTTATTAAATTCTTTTAATTAAGTAAGGAAAATTTTAATAAATTAATTTATTTAGAATGTGTTATTTATCTACGCGCGTGTGTATATATATATACTATCTTATATTATATCATATACCTAATTATGGTCTCTTTTCATGATTTCAAAATTTTGAAATAATGATTTTATACATAAAAATATTTTTTACATAATAAAAGAATATTTATTACCATATAAATTGAATACTGACGAAAATATATATTAAAATGGAACTCATTTTTTTTGTTAGTCCATTAATTTAATTTCTCCTTATCTCTTTTTTCTCTTTTTTTTGGATTTTTTTATTCTTTAAGAATTATTTCATTGGCTAAATAATTGACTTTCCAAAATATTTGTAACTTATTAAATTAATTAAGTTATTATATCTCATAAATTTAGAAAATGTCCAATTAATAATTAACCACACAATCTTTAACATAATTAAGCTACCAGTTAATACTATTACATTTACGTCAATTGAATAATTGACTCGACATAATGAAAGAAACATACAATTATAAATATCTTAGCTAAATGATTTATTTCAATTAATTAGCATAAACTCAGCATATTTTGGCATAAATTAAGAGACTTATCTTTTTTTTTATGCTTCTTTTTAGTAAATAATAACCTACAAAATATGTGATGAAATATTGATCAAGGAGATTTATTTCTTTATCAATAATTAATTCAATATTTTTTCAAAAAAAAAAGAATAATTCATGATTTATAAATCTTTACTTAATTAAAAATATTGATGTATTATATAAAGCTCACAATATTGCATAAACATTGAACATAGCTCAAGTATACGTTTTTTGAATTATTTTTTCAAGAGATGAAGTAACCACTTTGGTGATTACTAGAGCAGGTCCTACATTGCAAATCATTAATCACAGTTTATATATTGCAAACAGTTTTTCGTAAATATATTATTTGTGTATTATTTTTTAACTCTTACTTTCTTTTTGTTGAAATTTTTTAGGAATAAAAAAAAGGGTTGTTGGCATTTTATTCCGTCCTATACTTAGGAACTAAGAGGTAAGTTTTTTTATTCCGCCTTCACGATACTTATATTTTAGTTTTTCATGGTATTTATTTGCACACTAATTTATGGGTTTTTTTCCTAATTTTTTGATAGAGAAATGCTTTTTAAAGTCTTTGATAAATTATCGATTTGTGAGAAGGTAATTATACATATTTTTATTCAAGAATAATTAAATTTTTTTTTCTCTATTCAGATTGTAATTTGGTCAAATCTGATTTTTTTTCATTTAAAATTTTTTAGGATAATTCCAATCTTAATCAAAATTTATTATTATTTATATCTCTCATCATTTTTTAAAAAATATTTTCAATGTGACGATCTTTAAGTTATTATTAAGTAAACGAATATTTTTTTCTATATTAAATTTTTATATAAAATATAAATTACTCTATCTTAGTTTACAATATTTACGAGTAATATATATTAGCATAA
>JBBMKE010190526.1:0-15130 GCA_037834125.1 Lippia alba | reverse complement strand
CTAATCATACGTCCAATTTGGACAAAAAAGGAGAAATTCCCAAATTTTGGTGGCCCCTTCATCAATAGATCCAGATTGCCCCTCCGTTAAACCCGTCCCCAACGACCACCGGTGGCACCACCACCACAGATTGCCCCTCCGTTAACCCCTTCTCTTTTGCAAATGCGGCAATCGCTGCCGCCCCGTAGCCCACTTTCGAGGATCTGCTTACTGGTAACAATCTGCGCAGGGTGCGCATTGTGGCCAGTTGACGTCCCTCCCGGTGTCGAGCACCATGAAAGCTTGAGTCGGCGGGTTGCCGACTCCGACGCAGCATAAATACTCGTCGTTGCCTTGGCTGGTAACGGAAATAATGGGTCCTTCTAGCTTTTCTTCCTCGAGTTCAAATTCCAAAGGCGTCAGATCTGCTTTCTTTATGCCGAAACTCGCCAGATCTAGCCGAGTTTGAATCGCCGCCGGCGAGAATAAAAAGAAAAGGAAGTTGGAGGCGCAAATATTTGCCCTCTGTTCTCTGTAAGAGAGAAGGGAGAACAGGGGAAGAGAGAAGGCGAAGCGATGGGGGTACTCAATCTTGAACGACGGCAACGAGTGATGGTGGCACAGCGCAGATCCGGTGGTGGATAGTGGTGGCCGTTGGAGGGGAAGCGATGGGGGTACTATATATTGTATTATGTATATATGTTATATATATCTATGTAGTATATATACATGCAATTAATAATATATGCATATATAAAGAATATAAGTTTTAAATTAGAAATATATAGATAATATAAAAATATAAGTTTCAAATAAGAAATTTTGTCAAAAAAAAAGTTTCAAATTAGAAATATATAGATCATATCTATATATATTTTTATTTATTAATAATATTTTTAAAATAATAATATTTCATTTATATGTATTTTTTATATATATTCAAAAATACAAAAAGTGATTTTTAATATTTATATATTTTTTACTTTTAGTATAATATGTATATTTTTAATATTATTTTAATATGTTTAATATATAATATGATTCTTAACATGTATATAATATTTTAATATTATGATGTGTCATTTTAAAGTTTATTTTAAATTGAACTTAATAGCCATGTCTAGAGTGGTTTCTGATGTGGCAATAATGGTTTCGCCACATAATAGAAAATCTTGCCAGGTCGGATTACATGTCAGCCTTCCGGCCAATTTTTTCAACTACGGCGAAATTTTGCATGAATTTACAAAAAATTTTGAGCTATGGGGTATTCATCTCGCCGGAAAAGTTTGTGTACCAAAATTGCAAAATGGGTCTAGTTGGTATATCATATTTGTAATTTTCCCTTGCTCCAAAATAACCAACAAACTTATTCTAACACTTTTGCTTAATAATTGTGTAAGTTTGTTGGATATTTTCGGGAAGAAAAAACCATAGATTTTTTTTTTTGGTAATGTGAATGAGGAAGTGTCAACAATGTTGAAGTACTGAATATAAGAGTTAACAGAAATATGCGTCTCACATGGTATTTTCATCCATCTTTTGATGAAGGGACCAACATTGTAACAAATTGAAAATAGTAGAACTATTTTTACAAACGGTTTAATCCTATAAAACCAAAAATATAATTTATTCAAGGTAAATCCCTAATATAAAACTTTTCCAGATAATATGAATTAATATTCATTAGCCAATGACGAATTTTCTTACAATTAAAAGAGAAGGAAAAAAATAATACGGTGAATGCCACTTCGCCCCTAACTTACCTAAGTTTTGGAACAACGACCCTTCAAAGTGGCTTAAAAGCACTATACCCTAAAAAAGAGAGATGCAACGCGATTAAACTTTCTTCACTATTTAGCGTCTTTTTCCAAAAAGGCATGAATGCAAATAAAAACTATCTCCCGGGCCTTGGATAAGCTTCACGACTGGGCGGTCTTCGAATTCGTAATAGAAGAGACATTTGGTAATAAGTTTGAACTTGTTTGGAGAGAGCATCATAAATGACCAAAGTGTGTTGTTCATGGTACACTAACTTTCTTGGTTTATTATCTAGTTGGATTTAATGTGACCGTGTTAAATATCCAACTTAATTTGTTTACTGCAATAGGTTATTCTGGTTAATTAAAACTCCTTTTTGGAGTTGTTAATTAGCACGGTGCATTCTTACATTTTCTTGGGCTTTGTAAATAGCATAATGCCCTTACAATATTTTAGTAAACATAGATATAGGTGTGTTAAATAACTAATACATTCGTGTCTAATAAAATAAATTCTCTAAATATTCAATCAAATTTAGAGCATTTTGCCCCCTAAATTAATTTTCAACCGAAACAAAATAAAGTAACTCAATTTCATTAATTAAGTTAAAGAGTATTCCTGTCCTTTTTAATTATCTTTTCCACTAAAAATATATGTTACTAATACCTTAACATCAATGGGAATGTGAATCAATACCTTAATATAACACTCATAAAACTGTCAGAGGCAAGGGACTTCAGACCAAACAAGATTCATAAGGACTAAAATGTAATTTTTCGATAATAATCGAATGCGTTAATTAGGCCTAAATGCAAGAAAGTTATAAGTAATTCTCCCTAATATTATTGGGATTATTAACACTCATAAAACCGTCAGGTGCATAAGTGTACTTTTACAAATTCCATCAAGGGACCTAAGACCAAACAAGATTTATAAGGACTAAAATGTAATTTTTCGACAATGATGGAATGCGTTAATTAGGCCTAAATGCAAGAAAGTTATAAGTAATTCTCCCTAATATTATTGGGATTATATTTGTATAATTTTATTGAAATCATGCATATATTGATATCTATTAATTTAAAGAGTGTTTTTGTGATTTAATGAAGTTGAATTCGAAAACTTTAAAATTATTGTATCCTATGCAGATTGATAGCTTCGTGAAGATATTCCGGGGAATGAAACATGGTTGGACTATACAGTACAACTATACGGATACAAAGGTTGTGAAGGCGTCGAAAGAGGCTCAAAATGACATGTTGCATTGGATGGTTAAATACCTAAAATGAATCATTATTACATAGTGTTGTACGATATCTGTCGAGACAAAAAGAATAATTAATCGAGTTGTGATTTTGTGATCGATTAGTGAACCACGTATCATATTAAAATAATTAATAAATTCTCAAAATTGAATAACTTTATGAGTTGTGTGCATGGAAGTTATTTCATATAGGACTTGAGGAAGTTTTACTTAAGAAGTACGAGAAAAATATATTTATGAGAATTAATTGAAAATCTCTTACGAAAATACATGTAACATCGAATTAGTCCTCCTTTTAAAGATTCAAGCTCCTATCACTTTACACGGGGAGTAGCTAGAATAAAACTGAATTGCTTTAATATCTTCTCGATTTATATATAGTTATCCAAAATTTTCCTGGCCGGCATAAGTTCTGCATCAATTTGATTGACAAAAACACTAATAAATGAGAAAATTGCATAATAAACACATTCTTGAAAGCCATAGTCAGTCCGCATATTGCGATCTTCGAAGGAGATTGTTTAAATCTGGTTCAAAGTATTTTGAATGAAGAGGAGGATCTCTCGGACGTAGGTAACATTGTGGAAGACATCAAGCTGCTTAGCTCTTGTTTTCTAGTGTCTGGTTCTCCTTTATTAGATGTGGTGCTAACTTACTAGCCCACCTTCTAGCTCGTAATGCGACTTTGGCTTGCATAGGTTCGTTTGACTTTCCGGCCTATGTTTCGGAGGCCCTTCTTGCTGATGCTGCTTAGTTGATTGTCAGCGTTGGCTGGTCTGAAAAAAATAATAATAATAATAATTACATCCAATTACCTTGCATTTAACTCTAATTACAACGCATTATTGAAAAATTACATTTTAATCCTTAACTTTGAGAATCGTTTGCGATCTCTAGGGTTTCGTTATGTCATTCAAAAAATACCCCTGATTTGTTGTTAAATTTATTATTTTCGGGGATCATTTTGTTTATATTTGCAAATTTTATGAATGATTTTATAATTTTAGTCTTATATTCAATTTAATACTTATAAAACCATTAAGGCATAAGTTTACTTTTATAAATTTCGTTAAGGGACCTCAGACCAAATTAAAATTGATTTCAATTAAAATGTAATTTCTCAATAATAATGATCTACATTGTAATTAGGCATAAATGCAGGGTAGCCAGATATAAATGAGTAAAAGACATGCACCCACTATTTAAATATATACCGAACTGTCATTAGTTATAAGACAAAACAAGAACTCATTATTGGCTTCAGACTTTAGAATTCCCATTGATGAAGATCATAAAAAATAGTATAGTTATAATTTTAACCTAATTTAGTCAAATTAATATAAAAAAAATTAAATATTTTATATTTATTGTGTGATCGATAAAATTTCACGAAGAACGACCAACTAAACAATAACTATAATATAATATACCCATCATTTGAATGGACATTAGTTGAAGTTTGACCGAGGAATCGGCTAAAATCTCCCTATAAATTAATTAGGTGCACACGCCTTGAAACTTGAAAGGGTTTGTTTGAAATCTCTTTCCTTTGTCAAAAAATAAAGAATGGGTTGCAATATCTCATCCTCACAATGTTTTCTTTTCTTCCTCATGCATGGCTTGGCTTTTGCATTTGCAGGTATTATTTCTCATTCATAAGTTTGTATATCTAAATTAAAACAATTTACATTGTAACTTTTGAAAAATTAATATGATTTGTAATAATATAAAGTTTCTGAAGCAGGAAAAGTTGAAAATATTGGAGGACTCAGCAGCTACATCAGTGGCTCACCCACATCCAACCCTTCCATCATTTTGATCTCAGATGTTTATGGTATATATTTTTAATGTTTCTGTTTCGAATGTCGTTGCTAAACTCATGTTTTCTAGTAATGAATGTAATTACATATATATACTTTTATTTTTATCAATTAATTTTATTTTCTTTGATTTTCTCTCTTTCAATACATGCAGGTTACGAGAATCCCCGTTTGAGGTAAGCTACGTAAAAAGACTTCAAATGTTTTTTCTAGGATATATATGCCATGATATATATATATATATATATATATATAGTTGATATTATTAAGAAAAATTGAATTAAATATTCTTGATTAATTTTATTTGTTCCAAACAAAAAGGGAACTTGCGGATAGAGTAGCAGATGCAGGATTTTATGCTGTGCTGCCAGATTTCTTCCGTGGAGAACCATACGTTGATGGACAAAAATTCTCAACTTGGTTTGAAAAATATAGTCCCGTAAGTTATATATTTATGATTTTATTTAAATTTCAAATAAATTTACCCCCACCAAAATAACGAAATTTTAAATCCATACGTCGTGGAAGGTTTCTGCTTACAATTTTCCGACACCATTCAACGACTCCTGTCTTCGGGCCATGAACCCCAAAAGCAAGATTGTGCGTGTGTTCGGAAAAGATTTTGAGCACTAAAAGTTGGGAGTACTGTTTCATGGAAAAATAAGAAAATCATTCATAAATAAAAAAAAATAGAAGCAGAAGCAGAAAGTTCGTTCTCAGATGCTTCTAGCTTCTAGGTTAAAAATAACAAAACAAACCACCTTCGCTCGATCTCCATCAGATTTTTTTAAGCTAAAATCACAAAATCACTTTTGCAATTTTGCAGGAGAAAGGATTTGAAGATGCAAAGCCACTTATTGAAGCTCTAAAAGGCAAAGGCACAACCAAGATTGGGATTGCAGGTTTTTGCTGGGGAGGTAAACTTTAATTTATCTTTTTAATTATTAAATTAATTAAGGTACAATTTAATCATTTTAAAATATTTTAATATAATTTAAATAATTAAATACATTTAAACTGAATTAATTTTTACAGGCAAGGTTGCAGTTTTACTGTCTTCGAATGATTATAATCAAGCTGCTGTGCTGCTTCATCCCACATCTGTAGAGCCAAATGATATTAAGGGTAAGTTTTATTTTATTTAAAAGTATATGTTTATGAAATTTAATTAATGTGAATATTGATGAATTAAGGCTAATAATTAGAATAATAATGGTCAGGAGTTAAGGTTCCAACTTCTATTTTCGGAGGTGAAATAGATATTAAATATGCTCCACCGGAGAAAATGAGACAACTTGGAGATGCTCTGAAAGCGAAACCTGAGGTAAGTTTACATACCTTTAATATATGAATAGTTTAAAATATTATTTTATCATATCGTGTTTAATCGAATATCTGTATGTTAGACATTTCTCATAAAAATTTTAAAAAACATGTGTAATAATATTTGTGTAATTGTATGTATATATCTGTGCTCATAGGTTTATACTTATGTAAAACCTCTTTAAACTAATATTATCGGGATTATAAATTTGTATGATTTTATTGAAATTTTAATTAATTCATATATTGATATTTATTAATTTAAAGAGTGTTTTTGTAACTTAATGACTTTTTTTAATGCACGCCCTCCAAGTGGAATTCCAACTCGAGTTATCGACCTAAAGAATGAACTCATTAACTATTTGAATCAACCCTTATTAGTTTGTAACTTAATAACGTTGAATTTGATTACATTACAATTTTTGTATCTTATGCAGATTGATAGCTTCCTGAAGATATTTCCAGGAATGGACCATGGCTGGACTATACATTACAATGATACAGATACAGAGCGTGTGAAGGCAGCGACAGAAGCTCACAACGACATGTTGCATTGGATGGTTAAATACCTCAAATGAATCATTATTATGTAACTTTGTGCGATATTTGTCGAGACAAAATGAATGACTAATCGAGATATTATTTTTTTCTGAGCAATGTCTCCTATCGAAATAATTAATAAATCCTCAAATACGAATAACTTTCTAATTTTTGTGGTTGTCGAATCCACCCAATAAAATTCTTAAACTACAAAACACAATAAATTGTGTATAGTGGTAAAGGGTCGATCTCATAGGAATCGGATAGTTCTACTAATCTCCGATAACCAAACAAAAATAAAAAGAGGGGGATTAACGTAATAACTAAAGTGCATAAAATTAAATAACCAACTGAATTTAAATAACTAACTAAAGAACATTAACTTAAAGTAATTAGAAAAATAGAATTCTAGCCAAATGATTTTCTCGATTCATGTTTTTTTATTACATCATTTATGCAAAGACATACTCTTAATCCTATGATAGATTGACTATAGCAACAAACTTTGGCAACCTCGTCCTTTCTAACTTAATTGATTAATAAAATAAGATTTTTAATCAACTCCATAACCAATAAACAACCTCATAGATGCGATCTCAAGATTTAATTTAAAGGAAACATAAAGCATGAAAAGGACACCAATCCTAGCCAATGAACTCAATGCTCGGATCATTTAAACTAATTTGCATGCTGCCCAACACAACTCAAGCATATAAAAATATGTTCTAGGGATTGTTAATTCATAGTCATGGCTTAAACTGACGATTACAAATCAGTTTCAGTATGAGATTTTTATACAAGATTTAATCAACAATAAATTTGGTCAAATCTACCATTAATAAACATGCAATAATCAAGAAAAACCAAAAACATACAAGATATATTAGATTAAAGGCCAAACTCCACTAGCGTACACACAATACTCGATGTTCTTGTACTTATCTAATACGGTCTTTGAAGGAACGTATCGAATAGAGACTTCGGAGTAGTCTCGAACTCGTAAGAATAAGGGATGAGAAAGGGGATAATCCGATAAAGAGTCGATCGGCCGGTGAATCTGGGGGAAAAGAAGTGAACTCAGTGGAGTGAATTTGGGGGAAAAGAAGAGAACTCAGAGATTAGGGTTGAGAATTGTAACTTTGTTTATTGCTTACTGTCAACGTTAACGTGATTAACAATATATAAAGGTAAAGATATCCTAAACCTAGGAAATATTAAATAATATAATATAAATCCTACAAAATATTAAATAATATAACATAAATCTTATCCCAAACTAAATATTGAACTTATCCAATTCCTATTCGCTCTTGATATCCCACATGATATTCTGCATCTCCATCTTGATATCTCTCTTGATACACCATATCTCCATACATATCACTCTCCTGCCCTTCATAAACCACCTTGTCCTCAAGGTGTAACTTGGAAACAACTGGTCGAAAAGTGCCCACCAGTTCCCATAAGGCTGTAGCAAGAGACCGAGGAGGAGTTGTTTTGGAAATTCCAGCAGTTGGTTCTTTCGAAACTGACTGAGCCGGAGTTGTCTCTGAAATACCACAAGTGAACTCTTTCAAGAGTGGCTGCTCAGAACCTGGTTGGGAAAAGACAATTAAGACGGGATTTGGAATGACCTGTTCTTCCACAGATTCATTGTTGTTCGAGTCTTCTGAACAAGGATCGACTGGGTTATTGGCAAACGTGGCAGCGGTTTCCCCAACCCTAGGCGCAATCGTCGTTTCAGGCTTTTCACGCGGCTTTCTACCTTAGCCACGAAGTCATGAAAATTTTGTTGCATTTTTTGCGCGATCTGTCTCATGGTCTGCGTCGAGGTCATCATGATTTCAATCTGTTTTTGGGCTTCCTTCAAATGCGTGTCGATTCTCTGCAAACTGGCCACACTAATCGTTTCGGCTATCTTCACAAACTCGAAACCTGCAATGATACGATCGTTGATGGAACGTATCAGGAGAGACCGTGGAGTGGTCTTGAACTCTTAGAATTATGGGGGTGAGAGGGGAATTTTCCGGTGAAGAGCCGACCGGACGGTGAATTTGGGGAGGGAGAGAAAGACTTTAGAATTAGGTTGAAAAATTGGTAAATTCTTATTGCTTACTCTAAACAACGTGACTGACTAACAATATATAAAGGTAAAGATATCCTAAACCTAGTAAATATTAAATAATATAATAAATATAAATCCAACGAAATATTAAATAATATAACATAAATCATATCTCAAACTAAATATTGAACTTATACAATTCCTATTCGCTTTTGATATCTCACGTGATATTCTGCATCTTCATCTTGATATCTCTCTTGACACACCATATGTCCATCCATATCAGATGATTGTATCCCGTGCCTTGGCACAAGTTTGTAACTAGTAAAATTATAAATAAGGAACTTCTATTCTTACTTCGTATTCTCACGTTCAAAATAAATAATTTAGGAATAATTATCGTCAGTCGTCACCACTTGTTTGAGATCTCGTATATATTACTCTCTTCCCTTCATATGAATTTAACTTCTGTTACAACCTATGATAAACGGATACAAATATGATATAATATGAATGCGGTGATATAGATATTTTTTTTATTTATTTTTTTTTTTGAATTTTTAATATGTATAATGTCTGATATAGTGTTCGCTACGAGTATTCGACAAGAAAAAAAATGATATTTTTATGTGTTCGTCTATTATGCTTTATAACCTTTCAAACGTAATACCCCACAAAACTCATGATTTTCTCGGTGCTAAAGACCCCAAAAATGGTACTAAAATGTCCTTTCAAGGTAAAATTCATTACTTTCCAGATGTCATAAATAAATTTGCGCGCATCAATTTAAAAGAATAACAGACAATGCGAACAATGCCCCCAGACAAGACGGGTTTGACGATGACAATAATTAACCCAATAAAGCATTGCTTAGCTTATTAATAAAAGTTGCTTTTCCTCATGGCATTAATCTGTATAGTACAAGTTAGGAAGTATATAGGCAAAATAAATTACAAAGCAAAATCTTGAAAAGTGAGATTTGACACGAATTTTGAAACTAAAGAGCATCCCACTAAGGTAAGTAGTGAGTTCAACTATTTGAATTTAATACTTTTCAGATTCTTGTTGGTGCACTTCACAAGTAACTATCAGTTTCAACAATCTATATTTTAACTCATTTTGGGTAGGAGTTTCTTCATTATTTTTTTGGGGAAAATATGTTTTTTCTTTTTGGTAATTTGTATTTTTTTATAATTTATTATCTCAATAAATTTTCGTTACAAACATTCATTCAATATTTATATTTGTAATATACGGTGACTTTTTTTTTATGATTTTGAATTAAAAAAATGATACTTGGTATGTTTGTAAAACATATACGTTAGTTTGTCTTTTCACCAAAACTAAAAAAAAAAAAGAAATACTTTAAATGACAGATTGAATGGCGGTTTGCAATGAAAGCTAGTTAGGACGGTAAATTGAAAAAAAGATAGAATTCAGATAGAAAAATATCTTTTTTCTTATTTTTTAAGAGAGATACTTTATTAATTTTGAGTTTCATTACGTTTCAATTATGTTATTTCTAGACAAAGAATTTGATTATAGATTTGTTATTTTCAACCTTTTTTTAGTTTCTAATTTGCGGTCATTTTTAAAAATATTAATTTTCATATGGTGTCGTGTTGGACACTTATATCAATCACTATGTTTAATATTTCTTAAATAAAGATTTTTTTAAAAAAAAATATGTGTCATTATTATATTTATGTTGTATCATGTTAGTATTATCGTGTCTATATTCATGCATTATAACTCATAGCAAAGAATTAGGGGTAAGTGGAAATACCAAGCTGTAATTTATTTTAAGAGAGATACTTTATTAATTTGGTCTTTCAATAGTCCTGCTTTTATTTATTTTACATGACTTGGGTTCTCTTATATATGTGGATGGATGGATTTATGCCATAATAATTATAATAAAATGCTTCAATAATTAATAATCACCTTTCCATAAGTGTTGTTTATATTTATATATAGTTATTTATAAATATTATATTTTGTCTTTAACCGTTGCTGAGCAACATTTTAACATATAATTTATTATTATAATAAGCATATCTTCAAGTTAAATATTAGAGTATGACAAACAAATTATGTCAAGTGTCGCTATCTTTTTTATTTAGTAATGTCCTATTAGAGATATACCACGTGATACTTTGATATAAAGCTACATCTAATTGATGCAACATATCAATATCAATATCCACTAAATATCTAATGATTTTGAATAATTTTTCTATTTTTCTCTATATCAATATTATTTTTTCTTTATAATGTTAACCCAATCTATCAATTTACATAATGTATATATGTGAAATAAGAAGTGGAATATAAAATTAAAATAAGATATTGTGAGATCTCATTGTGCTCATTCTTCAAATTTATATATGTGATGGTATAATTGTTTCAAGCTATTTATAAAAGTTAAATTGTACTTATTCAATTTTTGTGTTGGGATCCCTTTTAATGGAAATTTCGCATAAATTTGATTTGATCTAACTCAACTAATCATAAAAATAAGTGTATTACATATTACTTGATTTTTCACTCTCTAAAATACACGACAATTATAATTTATAAAAACACTCATTAATTTATTATATTAATTTAGCTAAATCAGATTCGAAATAGAATTTTCCCCTTCCAACTATCTTGGTTTGATTTCAAGTTTGATTATCATTGATCCTATATTTAAGTGAGAATTTTCTTATTGAAACGACATGTGAGCCAATAATGACCATTTTCTTCAAGTTTGATACATGAAGTTTAAGAAAAAAGAGGAAATAAAATAGTGATTTTTTGAACTTGTTCGGTAAAGACGATTTTTTCCCATTTCAATTAAAAAATAATAGTTCATAAGAAAGAAGAATCAATAGATTTTCAACTATATCTTATATTAATTACAATACATGCATGTGTTACTATTGATATATTAGAAAATTAAAAATAATAAAGATTTATATAGAGGTATAAACAAAATAATCCAAAGATTAGCTATAAATTGAAAAATAATAGAATAGGTTATATTTTGAGAATTTAAATTATATATAATAAAAAGAGAATTTCTTTCTTTTTTAAGATTTTATTTAATTGAATTTGAAATTCAAACCTATTTATATTTTAACATATAACATATATTCTTATTATATAATCCATCACCCTTTAAATAGAACTTGGTTCACAAGTTTACCGAGCAATAATATACCAAAATGTTCCTTTAATAACGACCAATAAGGTAAGGATAAGACCGACTAGGACATGCTTATTATGCCTTATCATATTAAGATCAACATCACATATCTAATCTTGATTAGACAAATCTTCTTATTACAAAGTCGTCCAAATTGGATAACTCATGATATAATTAGCACAATGACAACGTGGGTTTTCCTATTAAACACTTCCTAAAGTCTTGCTACAACTAATTAAACTATCAACGTATTTGTCTATATTTTTGTCGGATTTCGATAATTTTGTTGTAGTGGATTCTTATCATTTGTCTAAACACTTATGTTGGATTTTGTTGGTGGCCTTTCTAAGCAATTGTATATTACACAAAACTACCTTATATTTTGTGTGGATTATAGAGAAGATTTGTTTCAACCCTATTAAATATGAGAAAATTTTACCCCAAATCCGTTTAGATCGGATCCAACCAATTAAAAGGTTAAGTGTATTATATTTGTCATTTGATTAGTCACTCTTTTTAAATTTTTCATCAACCACGCATTGAGTGTAAAATAATCGTTTCCTTTATTATACTCATTTAGCCGAATCAAACTTGAATTAGAATTACCCATTAAATGTATTTACCTTCCCACTTCTTGATATTATTTTTGGTTCTCTATCTTTAGCGGGTGTATAAGATTGATTTTTGGATATTTTCTATGGAATATATTAACAAATTTCTTGTAATTTTCAGATTGATTTCGACATAATATTCTTTCTTATTTCATTATGACGGGGTTCCACTGGGATACACATGACCTAATGCACGAATAAGAGGTGCAATGTTAGTTCGGAGTTCACCTAGTAAACGAGCTACCTAGAGAAGCTCAAGATAGATGGGTAATCCAAAGATTTGGGGGCACAAAAACGAAGTTTCCTGTGATAGGAGTGAGTAAAAAGAAGAATAAAATTCTAAAAAGAGAGGTTCAGAGTAGTCTCGACGAGTACTTATTACATCAAAAAGAGAAAAATGCATGGTGTTCTGGTATGGACAAACAATAGCTAGCTGATAAGCTATAATTCACGGACACTCCCAAAAATATTATTTTGTTGTGTCATGTCGAATACTTGTGTCTGATACCATATCTGATATTTTTTACGTGAAAATTTCAAAAAAGAATCCGTATCACCATATTTGTATCGTGTCGTTTCCGTGCCGTTGTGTTCTTATTCATGCATCATAGCAGGTAAACATCGTTACCCCGTGGATAAATCGAGTATGAATGTAAATCTGATCATCAACTAATCACAAATTCTCATCATTCTTTTTCTTTAAATAAAAATAAAAGGTTGGATTGTGTAGTACACCCAACCCTAACTTTAATCCATGACAACTCTTGAATAAAGATTGAAGCAAAAGATGAAATGGTACTTCACCCTCAAGTGGGTGGTGAAAATTGATATTCTTGTTGCAATTTGAAAGTGACTAGTTGACAACACCACAAAGAAAAGTTTCAAGTTATGGATTATGTCTTAATGCTCAAGATGAATCAAGAATAATTCATTTTTGGGAAGAATTGCCTTTGTTAGCAATTGAGTATAGAATTGAGAATGAGTTGTCTTTATTAAGATTTGTACATATTTATACTTTAAATAATTACAAACATGTTCTCTTTATTCTTTATTTCTAGGACACACTTTTAAACATCATCATACTCATCTTTATTTGGATTCTAATTCTTTTTACAAATTCTATCAACACATTGACACGAGTGTTTTCTTAAAGTTTTCATATGAGCTTCGGATACATTGTTTTCTTAAAGTTTTCATATGAGCTTCGGATACATTATTTGATAATGAATATTTGACATAACACTACCAAATGGTAGGTTTACAAGTATCCTTACATCATAAATTTTACGTTCATTCGATTATTTAAGTACTAATTAATCCTATTACAATTTTTTTTTCTTTTTTTTTTTGAATATAATCCTATTACAATTCAAATATCACATTCTTTGACGTGTCTATAATTCGACGAAACGTATGAATAATTACTATAATGCAAAAATGAAGCAATGACCATCAACATTGGAATAAAAGCGAATCCACATCAAAATTCATTTGCATAGCAAAGAAAGATAGCCAAAGCCAACCCTACTTCAGTCCCTAACATTTCCTATATAACAAACTACAAAAAGTGCCCTAAATTCTTTAGAGAAAAATAAATAATTAAAAAGAAAATTACTACAACAAAACAGAAATTAATCACAACGACGATCCAATCCGACCCGACTCAACCCAACCCGATTACCCGTAATCACAAAAGCAGCTTGAATTGTAGTCATCACAGGTCAGAACCATATTCACATTCTCAAAAACATACAGAAAATATCCGAACCCATCCCGACCGAACCCGATTCATTTAACGAGCTCCGACACCCACCCGAAATCCTGGCCCGACCCATTTGACGAGTTAACCTGTTCGACTCGGTCCAGCGAGTTTTCCTTTCCGAGTTTCGAGTAAATCCTTTCACGCAATTCTCTTCCCGACTCCACTCTCTCCATTGCTGGCTCCTCTTCGCAGGAAGGTATCCACGCCTCGAACGGGCTGGGTCCGGGCCGAGTTTGGGCCCGACTCGGTGTTGAAGGAAGGCTCACGAATCCATGTCGCACTGTGCGCGGGCTTCGTGGAGATCTGATTCCAAGCCCCCACGAAGGCGGACTCACGCTTAATCCCATTGATAGTTTCATCTTGTTTAGCTGCAGGGAACGCATTGACTCGCTGAGTTGGCTCACCGAGTTCAGACTCATCGCCTCGCTCGGAGACACCGGCGGTGATCCGGTGGTCGGAGACGATGAAGGCGGCGAGTACAATGTGGATCTCGGCGAGGAACCGAATAATCCCCCGGAAACGAACGAGTCATGACCGAGTCGACTCGGTGACGCGTTAGGGGAGGCGGAGGAGTACGGCAGGACACGGAGCTGCTCCGCCGTGTGGGCGAAGAAGCAGACGCGCCGCCGGCAGTGGATTCCGTCCTTGCACGGCTGCGTACGGTAGCGCGCGGGGTGGAGCCAGCACTCGAACACGCCGTGCGCGTACTCGCAGTCGTCGCCTCTCCTGCACGCGCCTCTCCGGAAGTCCGGACACGCGCCGCCGGAGTAGTGGTACTTCCTCGGATCCCGCCGCCGCGCCTTCTCCCCGGGATGCGC
>JBBMKE010190416.1:0-15132 GCA_037834125.1 Lippia alba | reverse complement strand
ACAACATGTACAATATTCCCGTCAATTACGAAGTTACCATCTTGCTTATTAGCATGTAAATTCCTCCCGCGCGCCATTTGCCTCTTAATGAAAATCCTACAAAACCGTAGATTCTCGGCCACAACCAGATCAAGCAAATATATCTGATAAGTACAATAGATAAGACCAAAGTGGGAGAAAAAATTAGAGTTATTATTACCTTTTGAGTTAATGGCCAAGTGCTTATTCCTTGAACACCCCTTCGTGAGATAAAACTGGGGCCGACCCAGCTCCGAAATGAGGAAATTGTATGTCATAAACATTTTTTAGTGCGAAAACTTGGTAAGCCCCACTTATCGACCCTAAGGAAACCTTGAACTTCTCTCGGTAAAGGGGCATTCGGGAACGCCCACTCCGTTTGTTCTTCTGCTCCCTTAGTAGCAAGGAAGTCCGCCAGTCCGTTCCCTTCTCGATAAATATGTGTCATGTTTACTGACATATTACTAACCTGCAAATAAAAAGTCTTTATCAGCATATTTATATGAATATCTCCTGACTTACCTCGTCTGATAATTGACATGATCACGCTCGCATCCAACTCGATCCAGAGCCTAGAGCATCCCATTTTCCTTGCCATCTTTACACCGTGCACAACCGCCTGAAGTTCAGCAAAAGTGTTAGTTTTGATGCCTATCCCGCTGCTGTAAGAATAGATAGCATCGCCTTCCGAATTCCTGATCACCCCTCCTATGCCCGCCATCCCGGGATTCCCTCGCGAAGCACCATCTGAGTTCAGTTTGAGCCAACCCTGTTTAGGCCGAATCCATCTAACCATAATGACCTGTTGTTTTGTAATTTTCTTTAAATGGACTCCAAAAGCTTTAGCCACATGCGCGTCACCCTTCCAGAATTCCCGCTTCATTTTGTTTGTACAACTCCATCTGTAGATATGCTCATTAATTCGGCGAATGATGGTATAAGCGCTGAAAGATCCTCCGTTATGCTTCGCTCTATTCCTCTCCACCCAAATATACCACAGTACAATGCAAAGTATCACGGTCCGAATATGATTTTTGCTGTAAAGCATAGACGAGGCCAACCATCTCTGAATCAGCTCATTGAACGTCCCAACACCCTCCAAATCTATACTGAATAGGTTTGCATATTTTCTCCAAACAGCTTTGGCCTTGTTGTTAGTAACAAAAAGATGGTTCCGTGTTTCCAATTGAGCGCAACATTGACACTTTGAAGGGAAGGTGATACCCTTCCTAAGGATTCGCTCATCAACTGGGATCCAATCATGAAAGAGCCGCCAAAGAAAGATCATAATGGTAGGTGTTAAATTCGTACTCCAAATCTTTTTTAATAAACTGGACACTTCTCTTCTTTTCCTATTTTTCTGCCAACAAGATTTGAAAGTGAAGTTACCATCATTGTTAGTTGTCCAAATTAGAGAGTCTTTCCCATGAGAATCAATGGGTATTTGAGCAATCTGTGTGGCCGCCTCTCTTCCCACCATGTCAGCAAGCTTGTTTTCATCCCAAGTACCTTGCGTCCACAAGTCTGCAACACGGATTTGATCATCTCTCACGATACCTTGCCGTGGACTCCAATCTATTGCAGCCCACTTATCATACCAGAAAGAAATCTCGCCACTTCCTAACCCCCAGAAGATATTCTGTTCCACTTTTTCCCTAACACCACACATTCGTCTCCACACACTAGAATGCTATTTCGTAACACTTGCCATACTCGGATGTTGCACCTGGCAGTACCTATTTCTCATGTAAATTGCCCATAAGGTGTTACTTGTTCTGCATCTCCACCAAAGCTTTTGAGAGAAAGAATCAATAAGATCTTCTATATCTCTAACTCCTAGACCTCCTTCGGCGGTGGGGAAACAAACCCTGTTCCAAGCAACCCAATGTATACGACGCTTCTCTGAAGTGGTGTCCCAGAAGAATCTATTAAAAATTCTCTCAAGAGCAAGGATGACCGACTTAGGAGGGTTAAGGATTTGAAATGTGTGCATCAGAATAGAAATTAAGACAGACTTGATGAGTCGTAGACGTCCCCTGTGTGAAAGTCTAGCCGCTTCCCAACCATGTAGGCGTCCCCAGATTTTATTAATAATATCATCAAAAAGCAAGTTGCGAGCTCGCCCTCGGTACAAAGGGGCCCCGAGATATTTGATGGGTAAAGTTTCACGTCGAAATCCCAGAATACCATAAACCAAGTCCACTGCCTCATTCGAATTGTTCCCCACCACACAAGTGCTCTTTGTAGAGTTGATTTTTTGGCCGGACACCTCTCATAATGATCCAGAATGCCTTTGATTAAATAAAGAGATTCCGGCTTACTATTAGTGAAAATGATTGTGTCATCAGCATAGGCAAGATGCGAGATCCTTGTCGACGCCAGGGTCTTAAACCTGCAAAAATCATTCTCGGCCAAGCATTTATCAAGCGCAATGGAAAGATAATCAGCAGCAATAACAAAGAGAGATGGGGAAAGAGGATCACCTTGTCTCAAACCTCTCGTAGATTGGAAGCATCCTGCCGCCGACCCGTTGACCAAGACCGAAAACCAACAATTTCCAATGCATTCACTCACGCGGTCAATCCAACTAGCCGGGAATCCCTTCCGATGAAGAATTTCAATTAGAAATTTCCAGTCAAGTCGGTCGTATGCTTTTTCCATATCCAGTTTAAGCAGGACGTTTTTCCTTTTCCCTTGCGAGTCCAGGGAATGTATCATCTCTTGCGCCAGAAGGATGTTATCGCTAATTATTCTACCCCTGACAAATCCGCTTTGATTAGGAGAAACCACTTTCGGAAGTAACGCAACCAATCTATTATTCAAGAGCTTTGTGGAATCTTATTTTTCACGTTGCACAGACTAATAGGTCTATAATCAGACCAATGAACCGGGTTCTCCTTTTTCGGGATTAAAGTCACCGTGGTGGCTGTGTAAGAGCGATGTAATTTTCCACCTGAAAAGAAATCCCTGGTGGCATCCTAAATATCTTGTCCAACTATGTCCCAGAACCTCTGAAAGAAACGGGCTCCAAAACCATCAGGTCCCGCCGCACCATGAGGGCTAATACTAAACACAACCGCCCGTACTACCTCTAAATCCGGCTCGCGCATGAGCTCCTCGCTTATTTTCACTTATTAGTTATTACTTTCCTGCCCACTTTTTTTTTTCCAAATAATTTTTTATCACTTTGTAGAGTTTGCAAACATCCCGTAGAGATGAATATAATTAGTATAAATAAAAAATAGTAGAGAATACTTCTAAAATAATTTTTTTATTTTTTAATTATATATATATTATTAATTCAATTTTCAAACTATTTTTAAAATAAATATTTTAAATAAAATATTTTCTCAATTAATGCTAAATTATTTTGACCCCACTATTTCACTGTCCTGGTGTCGCCCCTAGGGCCCACGGCCTTGGAACTTTGTGAAGAAAGCTTCCAGCAACTTAGGTCCAGATCCACGCTCGTGGGACTAAAATCCGTGGCCGTGGATCCCTCCCAGAAGCCAAAACAAATAAAAACGGGAGAAAAACGGCTAAGGCAAGAAAGGGGCATGGAAACTCAACCAAAGTTCAATCTAAAACATTCCAAAACATAGTATAAGGTCCTATAATCATGCTCCAACATATAATAACATCAAAAATGCGTTCAAGGAAGAAGAATTCATGCCAAGAACCATCACTCATGCTCAAACCTCATTCAAATTCAAGCAAAGGAACAAGTAGGCAATAATTCATGCATTTCTCCTAAAATCGAACAAGAACATAAAAGGTAAAGGTTACCCCGTATAATTATCCATCCAAAAAATCATAAATGAGAGGGAATGAAACCTCTTAGACCAACACAAAAGCATTCAAACTCTAAGAAGAATAAGAGATGCACAAGAAGACCCATTTCATTCTCAAACCCTAGATTTTCACCAAGATATGCAATCCCCCACAAATCTCAATAAGAATCCACAAATCTCAAGAAAGAAAAGAAGCATAAGAACAAGAATCACAAGAAACCCATCTTACCTTGAAGGATTGGAGCAAGAAAAGACCAAATTTTGAGCTTGAAGGTGTAAGAATGGAGAAAATGGAATTTGGGACTTCTCTTCTTCCTTCTCTCTCTCTCTAAAACGTTTTGAAGAGTGTAAAATGAGAGATTGGAAATGTCTTGGCTGAGTTTGGATAAAATGTGTTAGGTAGGGTCAAAGAGGAAAGTCAAAAAGATAATTAGTTTGTCTCCATATTGGCCTTTAAAGGTGTTTTGTGTACATGGGGTGAAATTTGGGTCGTTTGGGTTCGAAACGAAGTCGAAAAGTGATGGGGTTCATCCCATTGAATCTAAATCATCGATTCGAGTTCAATGGAGGTAACAAAACTCGAATCCGAGTTCTCTAGCTCAAGATACGAATTAATGATTCAAACGTGACCCATTCACATATGGACCCAAAAGTTCAAATAAAGTGAAATTGAGTCCAAACTAAATTAAATCAAGCCCAAATAGATTCAAATCATATAATCAAGTCTCAAAATTATAAAAGAACGAAGTACGAATTAATTCATAAAATAGCAAGGTTTTCAAGTATTCACATAGATTCACAATCAAGGATTCAAATATATACTTAAGAATAATTAATTTACGCAATTTGGTAAACATATATATCATATATTTACATTCAAAAGTCAGGGCGTTACAACCTTTTCCCCTTAAAGGAATCCATCCTCAGATTCACTGCTCGAGCAAACAATGAGAGAACCCCGTCTGTCAAACAATAAAGAGAGAACCCCGTCTCTCAACAACAAGGAGCGAGAACTCCGTCTCTCAAACAACAAGGAGAGAGAACCCCATCTTTCAAACAACAAAGAGAGATAACCCCGTCTCTCAAACAGTAAGGAGAGAGAACCCCATTTCTCAAACAACAAAGAGAGAACCCCATCTCTTAAACAACAAAGAGAGAGAACCCCGTCTCTCAAACAACAAAGAAAGAGGCCCCGCCTCTCACAAGCAACAAAATAGAAGAGTCCAAAAGCATGAAGTGCAATTACATCTCAAAATAATGACAAACGTAGGAAGTAACAAATATCAATTGCAACAATTAACAATCATAACAAAGAACAATGTTATATAGTCAAATATCAAGGCACATAATCACCACGTATTTTTCAAACTGAAGATGTATGTATGCATATGCCATGAATTCTTTATGTACCGTTCATTGACTTATCTTTAATATCTTTTAGTGCATCCACTTGTGAAGTTGAAAGAACCTCGATTAATCCTATTTTTGATTTCATTCTGACTCTTTCCCCCAGTTATGCTATTTAGTTCTCCATTATGCCTTTAGCCTTAACCCCAAATTGATTCACCTTTCCAAAATAATTCATATCCTACGTCTCTGAAATTCGAGTCAGTCATTCTCTTCAATTGTTCTTGGAATTCAAATATTCTACCTTCGCCCTTACTAAAATCCGCCATACCCAGAACGACCTTTAATGTTCGATCCCCAAATCATAGGATAACCACTATCTTGATTTTTCTTCTTTATAAACTCTTTCCCCGATCAGGTTGGGATCCTTCAATCCGAGGATTGTATCATTCTTTTCGTGGTTCTCACCCCATCTTTCATTAGAATCATCCCTTTACTACTTAATTGAATTAACTCATAAAGACACCATCGCGAAATGTGATATTCCGATTCAATTTCTTTTCCCCGAGTTGACATAAAAGTCCAATAGAAGCTCTTCCATCATTCTATCATCTTCTGAGTCCAAGTTATGTACTCACAAGTGCCCAACGGACCAATATCTTCAATACCTAGTAGCAATCTCCAATCCGAGTATATAACTTAACTTTCACTTTGACGATTTAACTGATAGGGTTGTCTTATTCTTTTTCTATCCTTATCATTAGGACTTTCATGTCTATCTCAGCTTGCCCTTCTGTTGTTTATTGTATAAGCAACTACACTGAGCAAATTCTTGAATTTAAGTTTGTCTCACGGTTGTGCTCTCCCCTCTTAAGAATTTTTTTTTCTCTTATTAAACTGTCCCTCCTCCTTTAATTGAAATTCTTGATCTCATTCCTGGATTCTCTAAAATTTGAAACCTACCCCGATTTTCTTTTTCTGTCCATAATTATGCCAGAAATCAACCTTACTCTTTCTAGCTCAAAATTCTAATCTTTATCTTTATATGTGCCCTAATGCCCCAAAATTTTCCTTCTTCTCTTGGGTCGGATAGAACTTTAATTGACATGATAGTTGATGCATCGGACGGGGGAAGACATCCTAACAGGTAAACACTTAAAGGATGCATGTCGAGTTCAGATGCCAAATGCATATAGCACATATTTCAACTAAGGGGGTGCAACCTCAAATCATCATTTATAGCATCACACACCAATTTGAACGAAGGAATATGCAATAACAATTTAACAGTTATGATATTATAATGCATAAGATAAAGGTCTAGAAATAATTCAAAGCGATGTATGATGCACGTGCCATGAATGCGAGTACCTTTCACCGTAACAGTAAGTCTTTTTTCAACACCTTGTCTTTTCCTCTTGAATTGCGGGCTTGCCTTAACTCCTTTAATTACCTCTTGTCTAACCACGATCTTCTAAGTTCCCTTGGCTTCCTTGCATTTCTTGTGTGACCCCACGAACCAAAGTTATCATTTAGATTTATTGCGTTCTAGTGTCGAGCTCCTCAATTCTTTATCTTCCTCTTCAAAACCAAAAATCCAAATTACCCAAATCTTTACTGTAGTTGTCATCTTGATCGGAGCCTCCTTATTCCATTCTTGGTGAGTTTCTAAAGTGAATAAACCCTTCTTTCTCAATTATAAAACTTATTCCTTCCACTTCTATCTAAATATCAAGGTGTATTCCGACTCGTCTCCTTCTTCTTGATTTTCTTGTTTCAACTTTAAGGAACTTTACCCCGAGCTTAACTTTAAACCTCAACTTCAATCCTTACAATCTTGATTTAGCCGTTCACTCCAATAGTTTATTTCATTTGGAGGCTCTCTTTTTACTACATTCTTTCGATTATTGCTCAAGGATTAAATTCATTTTGCCATCTCCTCAAAGATCCCTAGCTCGCTTGCTTTCTCAAACCTCAACTCTAATGCATTGAAACCTTGAATCTTAGTTTGAGGTTTTCTTTCGCTTATTTCTTGAATCAAATGAACCTTTTTAACCCAATTGATCAACTCCATTCGTAGTATAGGCACGTGTGCTTATCTTATGATTGTAAACATCACACGCCCATACCATTACCTTATCTATACCAATCCTCAAGCATGATTTGGTTCCCATCTCAAGCTTGAACTCCCAACACATAGCCTTGTCGTGAAAACCACCAACTATCCAATTCTCTCTTAATTTTCAAAGCTTTCTTCAAGTTACCTATATCTAAAAGGAATACTTGTAGTGGACGGTCATTATTGTGAAAATTTGGTCATGGTTGACATTGTGGAAGTAGCATACAAATCACAACTCAATCTGAACATAAATGTATGTAGGTTAGTGAATGCATATGCCACATAATTAGCACCAAAAGCATACATTTGATGTAAAATACAACACGTAATTCAACAAAATTCAAATACGACACATTTAGAAATATATATATCTCATCAAATTTCAATAGCCAATGCTCATGATCAATGCAATGCACACATTGACATTTAGTTCCTATGTCGCACCTAACTTAACGCAACACGATGCCAGAAGCCCCGGTTTTGCAACCTGGGGCTCTGATACCACTTAAGGATGTAGCACCCAGCTTGTGACGCCACATCCCCCACACAAAGACCCGACCCGCATATGACATAGAAGTCCATACACGAGCCAAATCAAGGCGAATAAGGACACAACTCACTCGCTAGGCAAGGCAGGACAATCCTTAAACCATTCAATCAAAAATTCTAAAACTAAACAGAGCGATGCAATAAATGCATAAGCTAAACATGTATTTCATAGATCACAATGAGCCACGGGCTCCAAATACAATTAACATAAGGTTCAAATAGTAATGACCTTCACAGCCTCAACAATCATAAAGCACCACGGGTGTTCATAACATGATAATATAATAAGTACAATGAATATGTGTGCGTGAGGAATGCTAGACCCTATTACACGACACGACTAAACTTGAATTCCCGCCAAGCACTATCCCAAAAGAAATCATGCACAACACAACTGAAACAAATCCGGGTTCAGTCTATAGGAGACTCAAGGGTATAAAAATGAGGCATAATATATAATATCAGGGAAAGTAAATAAGTACATGCAAGTTATAATCCCATACGAGGTTTAGAGAAATATTTCCCAAGTGGGCGAAACCAAAGAGTCATGCTTGGGATTATAACAATCCAATTCATTTCATTAAAACATTTATGGCCCCATGAGTGGGCGTGCACAATTCTCCAACCTTCACCTCATGTAACATAAACAATCATTCAATCATTATCATGCGATCATTCATTCGAATCCATTATCATTAACATTAGACATGATCGTTTGGGTAATCCGTGTACCGGCCTTACTGCATGGTGCATAAATAGTCCCAACCTTCTTCTCCGGTGATGGTTCGGGTAGCTAGCCCTCGCCATCCATGACATAATTGCTAGTGGGGTCCATGAAACCCCAACAAGCCCGATTAGCTTTTCCTCATTGAATCTCCTCAATGAGGTCGGTATTTTCCGTCATTCATTATGGGACTAGTACACGGGGTGACCGTCAGCCCTTGCCTCCCCGGATCGCCTCATGCACCAAGTCCCTAGGCCCCATTAAGTGCATTCCAATCCAATACTTGCCAAAACATTTGCTCAAGAAACATTAAAGAAAGTTTTACAATTGAAATCCTTTACTCTTGAAATCATTTACTCATGAAAACATTTACTCTTAAAAATGACTCAATATATGTATAATAGATTTTGGCTTAAAACCTTTACACATTGGATGTATGTGGGTTGAGATAACTAATAGTAGAGAAACCCACCTTTAACACCTTACCGACAAATTCCAAAAGAAAGGAAGGTTAAAGATAGCCTAAGAACTTGGTAAGTCTCCGGCCCGGGTGAAACTGTACAAAGGACAACATTGTGAATTCGTGAGACTCCAGACTCCAAATGAATCATATATGACGCAAGGCAATGCATTAACGTGATATGGCATGCATAAGAAATGATAACATGTCATAAATATGCTCATGTGCATAATTAGTACCTTAGAGACACATACACTAGTAATTCATTCATTACATGAAGAGATCATATCCATTTGAGTTGATACCTTCCATAAACCATAACAAAACGATCCATGAATGTCATATAATAACCAATGCACGTACCAAGACATGTTTACAATGCATATAAGTTATAAAAGGAGAGATAAGTTATCACACAAAACATATAAACCAAGAAAAGGTTCATGTATGCAATCTAGAGAGCATAAAACTCAAACTAAATTATAACTTGTAAGATATTCAATAAAGTTACACCAAATTCATAAGGAATGTCTTAATACCTCATATAACAAGTTAAATGATTCATGCACACCATAAAGAAGCAAAGAGATACATATAGGATGAATTTCGAAGCATTTATTCATGCATGCAACGTTGAAGTAGCATATAAGACGAGATCATATTTCAAATACGATCTTATAAAACGAGCCACAAATCCATCACATATATCCTAACACATAATATTACATGTTTTTAATGCATATAATGGAAGTTAACCACAAATGAAGGTCAAAGATGTGGAAGGAACGCAAGGTAAAGGATTTGAATGAGAGCTGACAGTTTTTGGAAATGCGCAAGCTGTAGGAAAATGGGAGTATCTTGAGTTATACAAGTTGGAATTGAGTTTTGTTTTTTTAGAATGAAATTAGACACACAGGGCTTTCCAATAATATGAGGCACGAATCATGTTTCAAAGCGAGGTGAAAATGGCATAGGTGCGAATTTGGACGAATGCCTATTTTCGAAGAAGTGTCGACACCAAAAATGATTGATTATGTCTCACAAACCAAAAACGATATTAAGGTGATTCTAATTGGAGAATATTATAGGCTTCAAGAGGTTTTATGGTCAAAATTTCAGGTCCATCAGAGTTCGGATGGAGGGTCAACAAAACAAAACAAACTCAAACAGAAAACAGGGCAGAATCCATGACCGTGGATTTGGGGCCTACGGCTGTGGAACTTTGTGTAGAAAGCTTCCTGCAACTTAGGTCTAGATCCACGCCCGTTGGACTAAAATCCACAGCCGTGGATCCCTCCCAGAAGCCGAAACGAGGGAAAAACAGCTAAGGCAAGAAAGGGGCATGAAAACTCAACTAAAGTTCAATCTAAAACATTCCAAAACATAGTATAAGGTCCTATAATCATGCTCCAATATATAATAACATCAAATGCATTTAAGGAACTATAATTCATGCCAAGAACCATCACTCATGCTCAAATCTCATTCAAATTCAAGTAAATGAGCAAATAGGCAATAATTCATGCATTTCTCCCAAAACCCAACAAGGACATAAAAGGTAAAGGTTACCCTATATAATTATCTATCCAAAGAATCATAAATGAGAAGAAATGAAATCTCTTAGACCAACACAAAAGCATTCAAACTCCAAGAAGAACAAGAGATGCACAAGAAGACCCATTTCATTCTCAAACCCTAGATTTTCTCCAAGATATGCAATCTCCTACAAATCTCAACAAGAATCCACAAATCTCATGAAAGAAAAGAAGCATAAGAACAAGAATCACAAGAAACCCATCTTACCTTGAAGGATTGGAGCAAGAAAAGACCAAATCTTGAGCTTGAAAGTGTAAGAATAGAGGAAATTGAATTTGGGGCTTCTCGTCTTCCTTTTCTCTCTCTCTAAAACATTTTGGGGATTGTAAAATGAGAGAATGGAAATGTCTTGTCTGATTTTGGATAAAATGTGTTAGGTAGGGTCAAAGAGAAAATTCAAAAAGGTAATTAGTTTGTCTCCATGTGGGCCTTTAAAGGTGTTTTGTGTACATGGGGCGAAATTTGGGTCGTTTGGGTTTGAAACGAAGTCGAAAAGTGATGGGGTTCATCCCATTGAATCTAAATCATCGTTTCGAGTTCAATGGATGTGACGGAGCTCGAGTCCAAGTTCCCTAGCTCAAGATACGAATTAATGACTCAAAGGTGACCCATTTACATATGGGCCCAAAAGTTCAAATAAAGTGAAATTCAGTCCAAACTAAATTAAATCAAGTTCAAATAGATTCAAATAATATAATCAAGTCTCAAAATCATAAAAGAACGAAGTACGAATTAATTCATGAAATAACAAGGTTTTCAAGTATTCACATAGATTCACAATCAATGATTCAAATACACACTTAAGAACAATTAATTTGCGCAATTTGGTAAACACATGCATCATATATTTACATTCGAAAAGTTGGGGTGTTACAGGCCGAGCCCCACTTATGTGCGTACTATTATTTGTTTTATTACGTGACTTTTCATATTACTGTTTTTGAGGTCGGGGTATGCTCCGTGTATTTGTTTAAAGCCAATATGAAAATTGAGCCTTATTACTTTATGTACTTTTTCATTTTATTTGAGAGTTGACTTAGATGGTGAGGTTTTTATTTTCATTTTGGAGACAGTGCACCCATGGAGTAAGATGTACCACATTCAAGTAACAAGGAGACCATAAGTGAAGACCCCTTAAAATTTGGGGAAGGGGCTCGCTTGAAAATGTAATAGAATAGGGCAGGTATTTTGTTACCGCTTTCTCTTATGTGACATAAACTGTTTATGTGGCATGCAGAGAGAGGTTGAAAGAAGTTAGAATACAAGACCAGAATTATGACCAAATTCTTGATAATTGGAGGATTCATGTTTAACTAGAGACAGAATATGTAAAAGAGATGGGGAGTTAGATTGTATTTTTCTTGATTTTCATGTTGTTATATTTATATGATCATCGAATTTTATTAATTTTTATTTGATAGGAAATTGTGTTAATATCGAAGATATTAATATGATAAGTTGGCCAGCTTTATAATTAGAGAATACCATAACAAATTGCAATGCAATTTGTATTGAATTATATAACCAACCTTATGTTTAGGCAGCCTTATCATGGTGGTCGAGGTAATGTAATTTGTTCAAATATTTATAATTTTGTAATAATATTAAAATATATTATTATTATTATTATTATTATTAATATCAAGATCAAAATTTAATGCTTCAAAATTTCTATTATCTGTTTGATTGAAATTTCTCACACATCTCATGTACTGTACTTGGAATATAATTTATCAAATATAGATCATATTGACAAAATATGAACTTCTATTTCTTGTTTAGAGTCCACAATAATAACATAAAAAAAGAATAATTACCAAAAACACGATTTTTATTGCTTTAATTTGGTTAATCTAATTGAACATTTTAAAAAATGAGTAAAATATTATGAGTTAGCATATTCAATATATTGTTTATTTAACTATCTTTCATTATTGAACAATTAAAATAAAATTTTTGAACACCAACTTCCTAAATTATAAATATAACATTGAGATTTGAATTGAAATTTAATTTCAATGTAAGTCTCATATATAAAAACAAAAAAGAAAAATGTATAGTTTAAGTTAACACTCATTTATATGGCACTACACTTTTATAAAAGTTATTATTTATCGTGTAGTGTCGTGTCGTGCCATGTTAATAACGGACAATGTGTTAGACACCTCTCAAGGGTTAATTTTAAAAACTAATTTGTGGTGTATCAAATACAAATTGTATCCTTGGAACATAAACATTAGTTCATGTACAAAAAGTTAATTATAATGTAAATTGTAAAATTAACATTCAATATTGAAATATAATTTCTATAAATTTTTTAAGTGACTATATATTCTTAGTTTTATTCATAAAATTCGATCATGTATTTTTTGGATTAAACGTGTCTTATGCTTAATCTATAAAGTATCATAATTTACTTAAAAGACATTTTTAAGAAATTTATTTCCTTATGATAGATATTTAGTGTTACACGATATTTGAAGTAATTCCAAAATATATATAACCAACTTCGGTTTGCATCCAAATTGTAAAATGTCCTCACCGAATTGAAATTTTACGAATCCACTCAAACCGACTTTAATCCAAGTAAAATAGTTTAATTATGTAACTCTAGAAAGAAAGTTTTCTAGATTTATATTAACATATACATTAAAACTTAAAGGTTTGTAATTTTCATTTATAAATAATTATTATTTTATAATTCTTAAAAAACAACTTATATTTATATTAAAAGTAAATCAATAGATAGTTTTGAAATAATAATTTCTCTCACTAAGTTAAATAAATTTAATATCAAAAAATAAATTAAGTTCAATAATTCTTATTTTTTACCACAATTGTACTGATAATCAAATTGATTTTAATTAATATTAATAAAATATTAGTCATTCTTATCATTCATTAATTAATCATACCATAAGATTAGTATTAAAAATATGTACAAATAACCTTCTAGGGTGAAAATAAATTGCCTCCAAATTCACCCAACTCCATGTATCATGACTTCCTTCGCTGCTACCGCCTCTCTCTTTCTCCCCTTCCCAGAGTGGACTTATTTCAACTGTCTTTATTCTCTCGGTCTTCACAACCAATTTCGGTGTTGTTTAACTCTCGATCGCTATTACCCAACATCACTACTTTATTATTAATTATGTACGATTATAATCATAATCTATTAATAATTAATTTTTTCTAAACGCGAACATTTGTGAGTGTAGAAAAATGATATTTTTCTTTGGTAATAGTAATTTTTGTTATATGTGAACTTTATCCATTCACTCAAGTATAATAGTTTCATTCAATTTATATGGAAACGGTATAATTTTTGTGTCAAATCATGTAATCAGTTGCATTATATGTACCATTACATTCATTAAATCTCTTTAGTCCTAAAGAATATTTTGGATCAAAGAGACATGTGCACTTCACGTGCACCGTTAGTATGCCCACAACTTGAGTTTTAGGTAATATGCTATCACTTCTAGCTATATTTAGACGAAAAATCACATTTACTTTAGTCACGTTAATCAATGTGATTTTTTAACAAATATGGTTAGAAATAATATTGTAAATGGGAAATGCCTAGCATTTGTATTCGATAATATTTTATGAATAGTCAGTCAATTATTTTTGTCAATATTGATTTGGTTCTGGAGCCTCATCAACGACATAACTATTGTGGCCTCTACCTTTTTTTTTCCGGGATGATTAAGGTGCAGGGGTATGCTTTCAGGTGGTTGGCGTAGAGGTGGAATATTATAAGTAGGGGGAGGTATTTGACTTATAATTACGACTGCTATCCTATTTATTTGTTGAACGTGCATAAGAAGAGTTGATGCGACATGGATTTTATTTATAAGGCCGATGAAGGTATGCATTCATTGCAGGACCATGTAATTGGTTTGGGATGGCGAGTGTACTGCCAATTCATGGTACGCCTTGCGCGGCCAGTTAGACACTTTGTAATCAACTCTTGTTTTTATTGTATCAAAAATATATATATAAATATAAATATTGATTAAAAAAAGGCCCAAGACGAAATTGGACTTATGTATTACTATTTTTTTACACTTCAAGCATAAAATCGTCAAAGTCGGACTCAACCAGAGTAAGTTCGCGATCTATTTCCATCAAATCAAATGAAATTGGCAGCAACAATCGACGAACATTTCAAATCTTTTCTTTTTTTTAATTTACGCACACATCCCAAGTGGTTGTAGGGATTCGAACCTGGATCTTTGCATTCAGGAAAGAACCCTCAACCACTTGACCAACCCTCGTTGGCAACATTTTAAATCTTATTTAACATTTATTTAGAAATCTATCTGCTCACATATTAAGTACTCCAATCATACTTTTTCTCCCAATTAACCGGGGGATTGTCCCCAGAAAAATAAAACCCATCGCTCCTAACCTCCCAGATACAATTTGCCGATACCTCGCAATGCTTAGACAAATTTGGCGTGAAAACATCAAATTCAGCTTGACTTTTGCCCCAACGAAAACCGCAGAAATATAAAGTTGAATG
>JBBMKE010189873.1:0-15144 GCA_037834125.1 Lippia alba | reverse complement strand
CTCTCTGGTTCAATCCCACTTACATTGGCCAATATTCAACGGTTGGAAGTTCTTTACCTGCAAAATAATAGCCTCTCCGGTCTTGTCCCTTCTGGTAATGCTGAAAAGTGTACTAAACTTATCATTTAACTTATCATTCTCCTTTAATTTTTCATCAACCACGGGATAAATATAAATCATTCGTCTCCTCATTACACTGATTTAGTCAAACCAGACTAGTGATAAATTTTTTTAAAATTAATACTTGAGATTACAAATTTAGACGTATATTAATTTAGATTGTAAAGTTAAAAGACATGATATATAGTTGAAAATGTCAGAAATATTTTATCCCCAAACTCCTGTTTAGAGTAAAACTATCATTTAAAGGTAAGAGATTATTGTCGGAAAATGAATCTGAACTATATTTTTAATCTTAGTTTATCGACACATATTTATATTTCTTTATTTTACAGGGCTTGCCACATGATAAATTTTTTTTTTCTTTTTAAGTCGTCACTATCCTCGTGAGATTCCACATGACAAAAATTTAATTTCGCACAACAAAGCAATTCTTTATAAAAGTAGCATTATTATTGCAGATTACCTGAAATTGCGGAGAGCCTCCTTGTAACTTTGTCAAAATACAAAAATTTTGGAGCAACTTTAATCAAGAATAAAACTATCATTTTAGAATTAATAATTATATATTGGTCAGAAAGTGAAATCTCAATTACATTTTTAATGTGTGTATTAATATTACCAGACACACATTTATGATTCGTTATACCACATTTCATATTTCATAGGCTTGCCACAGGATAAAGTTTTCACGCAACTATACAATACTTTTATAAAGTAGAGTACTATTATTAATGTGGATTCCCTAAAATTGTGGGAGACCTTGTTGAAATTTTTTCTGTCCGGACTAAAATTAATTTTTAGATTAGAATCCAGTAAATAGAAATTTTCATTTCATATGCAGTTATATATGCCTCCTTAATGTTATTAATTCCTTTCACGATACGAAGAAGATCTGATAATATAATAAATAGAAGAAGTCTAGTAACGAGAAAATTAAATTGTATACTTAAACATTCCCTTCAGCAGTTTCGTAATATTAGTAGTATTATATAGAATATTAGGCAGAGCAAATGCAACTTCTCTATAAAATAACTTTACGGGAAAGTTATTTCTTCTCATTTAATATATTTTAAAGTAGTAATTCCTTTTTTTCTTTCTTTATTTCTTTTCTTTTTTTTTTTATGCCAAGGCAAGTTATAATTTCACATCTACTAAAGTTATTTTCTAGCAGAATACTTTTATTTAGTAATTTATTAACCATTTTAATTGTGTCAAGTGTGAAGTGGCTCCTAATGAATTCGATAACAAATATATATAATTTCAAATCTAATGGTATAACTATATAGATAAGGTTTGTTTTTTTAATAAATTGGCTAATTAATACAGCCTTACTGTTATTACCGACTCCTCCACCTTATACACACACTAAATATGTTGTCCATGGGCAAATCTAGAATTTATAATTTCCATCCAAGAATATTTTCAATATAGAAAAAAAAAGTATTACGATCTTTTAGAGCTACTATAAAACTATAAGACAATCCTTCTAAAGTCAAAAGATTTAATACAAATTGAACTAATCCAATATATATGAATGAATTTATGTAACTTTTTATAATTTTCAAGGTCTCTATTACAAAACATTTGAATAAGTTATTTATCTTTATTAAGAGAAATTGTAATTTTTGCGGTTTCAACTTTCAACCACGTTTTCAAACCTAATCTTCGCTCGAAGGTTCCATATCTATAAATGTCAAATGATATTTGGGTATATATTTTAGGGAATGTCCATTGACTTGAAGAATCTTAAACCCATGTTCAATATTATTTTTAATAATCTCTCTGTTTTTATATTATTCATGACAAGGGAATTTGTTGAATATGTGTTGCATTACATTTATTTTATAACTCATTTATGTATATATTTTTTTAATTTGGTTATCACAAATAATTATTATACAAGTTTTTTGATTGAATTATATTGAAGCTTTAAAGAGGCTCAAGGGAAGTTTCCGATTCAGCAACAACCCTGGTCTATGTGGTACCGGCTTCTCTTCCCTTAGACAATGCACATCTTGGGACAATCTAAACATCAATAATCCAACCGATATATCAATCTCCAATACAACTGCCACAAACTATAACATATCAGCTGCTCTCCCTCCAGCATGCAACCAAACACAGCGCTCAATGTCATCATCAACGTTGCGAAAGATATGCGTAGTTGCAGGAGTGACTACACTCTCGATCACATTGTTGCTCACTACATTTGCGGGCATTGTTAGAAATTGTCGTTACAAGCACAAGGTTGAAAACAAATCAGATATATCCGATGATGGTTATTATAAGAGAAACCCCTCTACTCTTACACCACTCGAAAGCTCAGATAATTGTTGCAGTGTAGAGTTTAAGTTCAATATGGAAGAAGTCGAATTAGCTACTCAGTATTTCTCGGAGTCAAATTTGTTGGGGAAGAGTAAGTTTTGTGCTGTGTATAAGGGGATTTTGAAAGATGGGTCATTTGTCGCGGTCAAAAGTATTAGGAAGGCGAGTTGCAAGATAGACGAAGATGAGCTCATCAGAGGGTTGAGTTTGTTGAGTTCTTTGAAACATGAAAACCTTGTAAACCTAAGGGGTTTTTGTTGCTCTAAGGCGACGAGAGAATGCTTCTTAATATATGACTTTGCTTCTAAAGGTAATTTGTCTCAATATCTTGAAAATGATGAAGATTATAGCGGAGTTGTCCTTGATTGGCCGACCAGGGTATCCATCATCAAAGGGATTGCAAAAGGTTAGTTCAATAAATTTTGTGCAATAATACTATACTTTTTTTTACGGATACCCCTTGTGTTATGCCTAATTAGCACTCCAAACCTTGTTATTTGAAAATTCTCAAATAAAATCTTATGATTACATAAATTAGCACTGAAAATTCTGTGACTGTATTAAAATTAGCACTCAAAACCCTACAACCACGGGTGTAGGGATTGAAATGCTAAATGAATGCTAATTTTTTACAATCACATGGTTATCTTTGAAAATTTTCAAATCACGGTGTTCTGACCGCTAAGTAAGTATATCATAGGATATTTTGTGCAATTAACTAAAAAATACTATGTCCTCAACTTTAACTAATTTCTGCCAGACATAAGTTGCTCAAATGGTTAAAGGGTTAGTTCTCGAAGACAAAGATCCAGATTCAGACTCTTCTTACTACTAGGGAGTGCGTGCGTTTAAAAAACGAAAAAAAGCCTTTAATTAATTTCCTTTCTTGTTTTTTAATAGAATCTCTTCTCTAATAGCCTATGTTCAACTAATAATAATCTCTTCTGCTGGTACACCGTTAAATGACTATTATTGAACTTAAGCAGATGCCAGAATGCCAAACTTGTTCTTATATGAGTATGACTGTATGAGTATGAGAAGTTCATTTCGTCCGCTTTTATTTTTCACCGTGAATGTTTATGGTTTTTGGTAAGTTTTAACAAACAGGCCTAATCGTAATCTTCAAAATAGAAAAAAGAAAAAATTAATACTATTCAAGGTATTCACTGGACAGTATCCTTGACCGATACTCTTGATTTCTGTCTCACATGAAGAATAATTCTTTATCGAACAGGTATCGCTTATCTTCACAGCACAGAGAAAACCAGACCTGCCATCATTCATGGAAACATATCGGTGGAGAAAATTCTTATCGACCAACACTCTAAGCCATTAATCCTTGATTCGGGTCTTCTAAGGCTGCTTGCGGACGATGTCGTTTACTCTGCCATCAAAGCCAGTGCTGCATTGGGATACATGGCACCTGAATACATCACAACAGGCCGTTTCACAGAGAAAAGTGATATTTATGCATTTGGTGTCATTATATTCCAACTACTTTCCGGAAAAACAAAGCTACCAAGCTCCATTAGAAATTCAACTGAAATGGGGAAGTTGGCAGATTTTATAGACTCAAAGCTTGAGGGACAATTCTCCGAAATAGAGGCGGATCAGTTGTCAAGAATTGCTTTGGACTGCACTCAAGATCTGCCGGAAAAGAGACTGAACATAGTGTCCGTTATTGAAGAGCTAAATGGTCCACCTTCAAGTAATCAATGATGATATACATAGATGGACGTTTGGTACGTACTTTGATTTAATTTAACTTAATTTTATTTGAGATTTTTAACTGATATTAAATTATATTGAAAAAATTAATATAGCATTTGGTATTGGAGATTGCCATTGATATATTTAATTATACTTAGTAACAACAAAATGGGATGTGAGATACAAGACTTAATTGATGAACAGTGCCGGGCTTTGGCGGACCGAATATTAAATTCAATTGGCCCGCATAACTTAATATACAATACCAAACATGATATTACCTTTTTTTATTCATATCTATGTGGGTTAGTAAGGATTAATAACGATACCAAACAGCTTCATATACAATTATACATATATATGTCATATTTTTCTTGGTACAAACATATGCATGTCATATTTGTGAATGTAATGTGGGATCTTTTTCTAGTTTTCTGAGAGTTGAAAGCATAGGCATCGTGGGGTTGTAATTGGAAAGTGATCTACATAATTTAAAATGTCACATGTACAAATAAGAATTTGGACTAAAAGTATTGTTGTTGAAGTAGTACTCTATATTTATTGTTTTCATGAAACACCTATCTATGTTTATGTAAAAGATTTATATTCATTAAGTTTTATGCAAGAAAGATGCAAAAGATTCTGACACTAATAGTGCAGATAATATTCACTATTTCGGGTATTGGCTTTAGAGTTGGGCGAAATTAGAAATTTCGTGTGCCCTAGTTTTGGTTTTATACAAAAACAAAATAATCCTAAAGGTTCATTTTTGGTATAAATTGTTGGTTTGATTTTGGCTATTTTCAGGCTTTTAAAGGTGTTTTATCTCATGCTTGTCTCCTGCAATTTACCGGTTTATGAGTCAATGTGGTCTAAACAAATTTTGGTTAATTACGAAACTTCATTGGGCCGGGGTTTGCAATAAATAAAAGTAGAGGGATAACTTCATTAATAAGAGCTTGAGTTTACCTATTCTTTCGATGTTTTTCCTATGTTTTTCCAATGCACTTCCGCATTCCCTAAATGGTATCAGAGCTTTAAAAATAGGAATGTTGTTTTAAGTTTCTTTTTCGGGTTTGCAGCCTTAGGTTATGCCATCTTCTTGCGTACTTACTATAAAACTTTGAAAGTCATATTTCATTTATATAAAACAAAAGAACTAAGCCTATACACATCCACAGAGCTTAGGGAAGCCATTAGAGGTGTTGAACCTTAGTGTGAGTCTTTGTATAAGTGTTTATGTCTGATAAGTTTGAAAGATCAATTCAAGAGCGGTATAACTCCCGGCTAGCAAACCTAGAATACCTCGAGCTAGAAGTACCCAAACCTTTCTCTCAATCATCAGTCAATGACCTCAAATTTGAGTGTTTCTTTCATAGCCATTCTCAGCATGTTACCTCTTCGTCAAATTATCATTTGAATTTCATCACAGATTATGTACTAAAGCTAGGTCATAATATTAGTTGTATCTACAATACTTTTCAGTAAAGTTAGTTGTTCCCATTTCCACACAAACCAAGAAAAATTGGTGAAATTGTCGAAAAACAGAGCGAAATCGCAAGAGATCTCAAAATCCTTACAAAAAGAATGAATCAGATAAGGGAGGATTCACAGAGCCAAAAATTCATAACAAAGGAAATAGTCTCAGATCTTGTAAGCGGCATAGCCAAGCAACTTGAACTCCTGAAGCAAACTGAGGAACTCAATCAAAAGATCACCCGACTTGAGGATCTTTTGATTCAAGTAAAGGGTTACTCATTTCATGAGTAATTGGCGCAACACTAAAAAAGCACTACTTACAAAGATGCAGTACGGGCAGTGGAATCTGTAGATCCACCAGCAGTTGGGTTCACAAAGCTCGGAAACGAATTAACTCCTTCCAAAATCACAGAGTTGGTTGTGAAACAAAACAACCTGCTCATCTAATTGGCAATACAACAAATTGAGCAAATAACACATCTGAAGGACGAGTTAGCTAATCAAAACAGAAATCAGGGAGATAAGCAAAAAGAAAAAAATCCAGAAGGATTTCAGCGAAGCCTGGGAAGGAGTGACCAACCAGCTCAAAAATCTAAAAGTGGGCAACGAAGACGTAACCAACACATGGAAGGGTAAAGCACAGAAAGGACCCTTATACATATTCAAAGATCCAAAGTTGATCTGCGAGCACGAGAAGAAGAAATCTAAAATAAGAGGGTAGATGCCAAGACAGCCAAAGGAGCCCAGATGAATAATACTTCACAGGCATATTCTGTACCTCAAAGCAGAAGTACAGTCCCAATACAAAGATTACTTGCAGGCATTGGAATACTTGCAGAGGGCAGACGGACGATTGAAAATCAGAGCTGCCTCAACAAGGGCACATTTTGCTCATATAAAGCTTAAAAAACATGTATGGCAAATACATCTACTAATAGCTGCATAAGCCAAGGAACCAAAATGAGGAGGAGATCAACCAGTTCAAGGGAGATAGAAGAATTACTGCCTATCATGGAGAGTGGCAGAAGGGAAAACATGATCCCAAATCAAGAGGGTCAGACCAGCTCATACCAGCGCATGCAACAGTTGAGGGTTCAGGCACAAAGGTCAACACCAAACCTTTCAGGAAAAGAAAATATCAGAGGAGTCTGGAAAGCCAACTAGACCCTGAGGCAGAGTTGCAGATTTCCCAAAGAAGAAGAGCCAATCTAGTCCCAACAGAGACATTGTATGACTTAGGATGGGCTAACTCCAGGAACAAAGTATATCAACATTACACTAAAGAAAGAATTCTGGTTACTGAAGCTGGATAACAGAGGGACCTTGGCTTCATTAATCGAATATCTTATGAAGCCTTGATAAGAGAAGGACTCCAGTACCTACACTTAGGGTTAATAATGATAAGGATCAATGCCCTACACCGACGAGAAGCTGGCACACAAGTACTCGTTGTCGTCCGAGATACATGATGGGAGGATGATAACGTTATCATTGGAACCATGTAGGTGGACATGAAAAACGGAACTCAGTTGCTGTACTTAACACCCAACATAATGATGTCCATACATGAATTTTATAATTATGTACAAATATCCATACAAACAAAAAGGTATGAAGGGTTCCATGGAGAGTCCAATCTTTTGGTCACAAAGACTCTGTTCGGAAGACTAACGAACACTAGCTATACTGGTTTTCGTTATAATGTCCAGAATATAGTTGAACATTTGGCCACAACCAGGATCCAGGCATTGCCTGGTGAGAAAAAAACAAACAGCTGCAAGGACAACGGTGAATATTGAGGCCACCAGAACGAGGAGGCGTCAGTAGAAAACTTGAGAAGGAAGAAGTCCATTTTCGGATGGATAGAACGATATCCATGAGATTCTCTGACAACACAGTAATAGGAGGTTCTATTAGCAATACACATGCAAATGATCTAACCCCAGACGAAGAGGAACTGGCGCTAGTATTCGAATACTCCTACCAAGAACCAAAAGAGCTACGTAAGTCAGGAATTTTTGAAGGGTTCATTCGGATAAGTGAGCAATACCATAATCAGCATCCAAAACCGCAGAAAGATAAATATCTAAAGAAGGATGAATGGGATACTTTGGGGAAACCATCAGGAATATATGATTACATGGTAAAATATATGCCCCCCAGAATCAGCAAAAGTCAACATTAAAAATATTGTACCAACAGGGTGGGAAGATGAGGCAGAATGTCAGGTGATATGTGCCACCAAGGATGATGATACAGAACAGAAATCAATTTATGATGAGTATGAAGATGACGAGGATTTCTATAACCCATATGGGTACTTCCAAGACAGTTGGAAGGTTAAAAATGAAAAGGGTGATCAAAGCCGTATGCTGAAAGATGAGCCGGGTATGATCACCAATCAGGTATTATTCTTGGAAGAAGAAGAAGAAACAATGATAGAATACCCACCACTATGGAGTGAAAGAGATGTAAAAAAGGAGAAACATAAGCAGTATGACATCATCAGCATATAAACCCCCAAATGAGCCAGTCATGGGCCCAGTAAACTACCCTCCATCAACAACATCGGTTCCAATGAATGTGATGGATCATGGAGCACTAGAAGTAAGGGTAAGAAGAGTCACAAATAATCTGGAAGTCAATACATGGAGTCTCCAATTAGCACAACAAAATCAGGGGGCGATGCTCGTATTGCCTCAAGTAATAAGGTTATGGGAAGACACAATTTTCAAGTGGGAATCAATAACCCTAAATCATGTTGATGCTCCTGACAAGGTATGGCCAAACAACAGGGCCAAAATCAATTACATTGAAAATTTTTTGGGTGAAGATGAGAAGGAAACGTGGCAACAATGGAGGTTGACTTACGCAGATGACTTTAATACTTTGCAAGAAATGGCAGGTAACACTCAAAACATACTGTCACAAATATAGGGGATACTTATTCTCCAAGATCCTTACCAAGGAGGAATAAAGGAGCAAGATCGAGCCTTTGTAGATTTGGAAAGGTTAGCATGTGACGACGTTAAGGGAATATGGTCGTATCTCAACGATTTCAAAAGGCTTGTCTCAAAATCAGGAAAAATGTATTTTGCAGAGACATCTGAAAAACTTTTCAGGAAAATGCCCCCTCTGTTGGGCAAAGAGGTAGAAGATGTGTGGAATGCGAAATTCCCAGGAGCAAGTGCGGCAGTTTTACCAAGGATACACTTTACATACCAGTACCTGGTAGAAATATGCACGAGAGCTGCATTACAGAAGAGTATTCGAGGTCTGTCATTCTGCAGTAAAATTCCATTACCAAGATATTACCAAAGTGATAAAAAGTATGATAGTAGGAAAGCCACAAGCTACAAAGGAAAACCTCACAATACTTATATAAGGGTTTTCAAAAGAAAGCAAGCAGACAAGGTCAAGAAGTGCAAATGCTACACGTGTGGAGAAGAAGGGCATTTCTCATGGGATTGCCGCAACAAGAATGACAAATTACACAATGTAGTAGTAATGGAAAATCTTGATCTACCACCAAAATATGATATTGTCTCTGTAGATATGGATGAAACAGACTCAGATGCCATATGCAGTCTCTCCGGAGGAGAAATAACTTGCCACAGTAACATTGCAGGGCTCCTCACAGAAACACCACTGGAAGAGCTAGCCTTGGTATTGGAAGAATGAAATGGTGAATGGTGAAACAAGATCACACTACCGAAAAAGTTGAGCATGTGTGACCACAACATAATCATGAATGGAGAAGTCAACACCAATGAAAGACAATGTGTTTATTGCAAAATAAACAGAAACCAAGGAATGAGAGCCCATTTCCAACATTGTGGGCTCACATCATGCCCACTATGCGTAAGATATTACCCAAATTTTAAGGTAATACCCGGAAGACAGAAGAAAGAGTAAACAATAAAGACCAGCTAATCAAAGAATTAATGCTATATTGCACATTCTTGCTAGAAGATAATGATAGACTACGAGCTAAAATTGATGAGGACCTCCAAGAGGTGTTACAAAAGGATTTTGATAACCTGGAAGGACAGGCCTACAAGTAGGCCTGTAAACATGAGAAAACATAATCCACTAAGAAGAAGGGTGAATAATCTATACAACATGACTATCACATTTTCCATACCAAACATGAAAGCATTTAATATCAAAGCCATACTTGACACTGGTGCAACAACCTGTTGCATCGAGAAAAAGGCAATCCCAAAACAGGCCATTGAATTGAGCCCATATCAAGTAGCCTATCGAGGGGTCAACTCTAAACATATGGTCAATAAGAAAATGAAGGGAGGTCAAATGGAAATTGGTGGAAACAGGTTCAGAATTCCATACACCTACTGTTTAAGCATGAACCTAGAAGGAATTGAAATGTTGTTAGGCTGCAACTTCATCAGATAAATGTATGGAGGGTTGTGAATTGAAAGAAATGTAATCACATTTTACAAAAATGTGACCAACATACAAACACAGCCTGATACGGAATCATCAAACGCAGCCTACCGCAGCTTGAAATGAATGAAGAGGACTTCCTTGCCATGCAAGACTTGGAGAAAGCAAAGTTGGAAATTGGAGCACATTTCCAGAGGAGGTTCGATGGGGTCCTCAAAAGAATGGAGAAACAGGGTTATTTTGGGGACCAACCTTTACAACATTGGCAAAAGAACAAAATCAAATGCAAGATCGATGTGATCAACCCAAATATAGCCATTCAGGATAAACCACTCAAACATGTCACTCCATTAATGAAGGATCAATTCAAGAAACACGTTCATGAGCTCTTAAAGCTGGGAGTCATAAGGCCAAGTAAAACCAGGCATAGAACTATAGCCATGATTGTTCAGTCTAGAATATCAATAAATCCAGCAACCGGAAGAGAGGTCAGGGGAAAAGAACAAATGGTGCTCAATTACAGAACACTTAATGACAACACATATATAGACTAGTATTCTCTGCCAGGTATCAACAAATCAGATTGGGAAATTGTGAGACAAATCAAAGAGAAAATCAGAAATCTGCCAGAAATGGAAAACCTACAGGAAAATTCCATTATTATCATTGAGGTAGATGGGTGCATAGAAGGATGGGGTGCAATCTGTAAATGGAAGACGTTTAAGAATGATCCATGAAACGAAGAAAAGGTTTGTGCCTATGCAAGTGGAAAGTTCAAGGCCCTAAAGTCCACCATTAATGCCGAAATTGAAGCAGTCCAGAAAGGCTCAGAGAATTTTAAGATCTACTATCTAGATAAGAAAGAAGTGACCATCCACACCGATTGCCAAGCTACAGTGTCATTCTATAATAAAAATATTAGCAATAAGTCCTCCAGACTCAGATGGGAAAAGTTTGTTGATTATGTTACTGGAATAGGAATTGTGTTCCAATTTGAGCATATAGATGGTAAACAGAATGCATTAGCTGACTCATTATCCAGGATCATTAATTGCATTTTTATCACAAATTCATGGAGGAGGTTAGAAGGCGACATGGAGGATACGGAGCAGAATATAATTTTATTGAGGGACGAGACTGTACCGCACGAGGAATGCTTAGTCTTACATGGGAATTTGGAGTTGATCAAGATGGAGACCCAAGGAAAGTTCAAGAATTTGATGACACCATGGCCAGACTCATACTTGAACAAATTACCTCCCATAAACAACACACAATTAGAGGAAAAGGCAAGGGATTTTTGAAGAGCAACCACAAAAAGTACAAGCAGAGCTGGATATCTTACTTGGAATGGCCCATACAGAATTGGGCTATGTCAGAACTCAGTTGGGCTTCAAACATTAGGCCCAAGAAAAATGTGAAGGAAGAATAGAGATCATAGGGAAACTGACCCAAGTTTGGGATGATTTGAACTTGATCATCAACCAGTTATTCAAAAATCATCACCTTTAGTTTGTTGGTTTGCTGAGTTGGGAATCTACTTTATTCCCTTTAGTTTGTTGGTTTACTGAGTTGGGAATCTACTTTATTCCCTTTAGTTTTTTGGTTTGCTGAGTTAATCTACTTTATTCCCTCTAGTTTGTTGGTTTGCTGAGTTGGGAATATGATTTATTCCCTTTAGTTGTTGGTTTATTGAGTCGGGAATCTACTTTATTCCCTTTAATTTATTGGTTTCTGAGTCATCTACTTTATTCCCTTTAGTTTGTTGGTTTGCTGAGTCGGGTATCTACTTTATTCCCATAGTGCATATTTGTGCCAGGTACTGGTATGTAAAGTGTATTCTTGGTAAAACTTTCGCGCTTGCTCCTGGGAATTTCGCATTCCACGCATCTTCTACCTCTTTGCCCAATAGAGGGGGCATTTTTCTAAAAAGTTTTTTGGATGTCTCTGCAAAATATATTTTTTCTGATTTTGAGGCATACCTTTAGAAATCGTTGAGATACGACCATATTCCCCGAACGCCGTCACATGTTAACCTTTCCAAATCTGTAAAGGCTCGGTCTTGCATCTCTATTCCTCCTTGGTAAGGATCTTGGAGAATAAGTATCCCCTGTATTTGTGACAATATGTTTTGAGTGTCATCTACCATTTCTTGTAAAGTATTGAAGTCATTTGTGTAGGTCAACCTCCATTGTTGCCACGTTTTCTTCTCATCTTCTCCCAACAAATTTTCGATGTAATTGATTTTAGCCCTGTTGTTTGGCCATACCTTGTTAGGAGCATCATCATGATTTATGGTTAATGATTCCCACTTGAAAATTATGTCTTTCCATAGCCCTATTGCTTGAGGCAATACGAGCATCGCCCCTTTATTTTATTGTGCTGATGGGAGACTCCATGTATTGACTCCCAGATTATTTGTGAATCTTCTTACCCTTCCTTCTAGTGCTCCATAATCCATCACATTCATTGGAACCGATGTTGTTGCTGGAGGGTAGTTTACTGGACCCATGACTAGCTCATTTGGGGGTCTATATGTTGATGATATCACACTGCTTAATGCATTCTCGAGCCTTCTGCTTCTCCCTTTTTACATCTCTTTCACTCCATAGTGGTGGGTATTCCATCATTGTTTCTTCTTCTTCTTCTTCTTCTTCTTCCAAGAATAATACCTGATTGGTGATCATACCCGGCTCATCTTTCAGCATGCAGCTTTGATCATCTTTTTCATTTTTCAACCTTCCAACAATCTTGGAAGTACTCATATGGGTTATAGAAATCCTCGTCATCTTCATACTCATCATAAATTGGTTTATGTTCTACATCTTCATCCTTGGTAACACATATCACTTGACATTCTGCATCATCTTCCCACCCTGTTGGTATAATATTTTTAATGTAGACTTTTGTTGATTCCGGTGGCGTGTATTTTACCATGTAATCATATTTTACTGATGGTTGCCCCAAAATATCCCATTCATCCTTTCTTAGATATTTGTCTTTTTGCGGTTTTAGATGCTGATTATGGTATTGCTCACTTATCCGAATGAACACTTCAAAAATTCCTGACTTAAGTAGCTCTTTTCGCTCTTCGTAAGAGTATTCAAATACTAGTGCCAGTTTCTCTTCATCTGGGGCTAGATCATTTGCATGTGTATTGCTAGTAGATCCTCCTATTGCTGTATAGTCAGAGAATCTCATGGATATCATTCTATCCATCCGAACATGGACTTCTACCTTCTCAGGTTTCCTGTTGATGCCTCCTCATTTTGGTGGCCTCAATATCCACCGTTGTCCTTACAACTATTTTGTTGTTTTTTTCCTCAACATGCACTACCTTGATCCCGGTTGTGGCCAAATGTTTAGCAACATTCTGGACATTATAACATAAACCAGTATAGCTAGTGTTCGTCAGTCTTCCTACCAGAGCCTTTGTGAGCAAAAGATTGAAGTCTCCATGGAACCCTTCATACCCTTTTGTTTGTATGGATATCGTACATGATTATAAAAATCATGTATGGACATCATTATGTTGGGTGTTAAGTACACCAACTGAGTTCCTTTTGTCATGTCCACCTCCATAGTTCCAATGATGGCGTTATCATTCTCCCATCGTGTATCTCGGACGACAACGAGTACATATATGCCAGCATCTCGTCGGTGTAGGGCAAGGATCCTTATCATCATTAACCTTAAGTGCAGGTGCTGGAGTCCTCTTATCAAGGCATCATAAGATGTTCGATTAATGAAGTCAAGGTCCCTTTATTGTCCAGCTTCAGTAACCAGAATTCTTTCTTCAGAGTAATGTTGATATACTCTGTGCCTGGAGTTGGCCCATCCTGAGTCATACAATGTCTCTGTTGGGACTAGATTGGCTCTTCTTCTTTGGAAAATCTGCAACTCTACCTCAGGGTCTAGTTGGCTTTCAAGACTCCTCTAATATTTTCCTTCCCTGAAAGATCTTATTATTGACCTTTGTGTCTGAACCCTCAACTGCTGCATGCGCTGGTATGACCTGATCTGATCCTCTTGATTTGGGATTATGTTTTCCCTTCTACCACTCTCCATGATAGACGGTAATTCTTCTATCTCCCTTGAACTAGTTGGTCTCCTCCTCATTTTGGTTCTTTGGCTTATGCAGCTATTAGTAGTTCTATTTGCCGTAAGTGCTTTTTAAGCTCTATGTGAACAAAATGTGCCCTTGTTGAGGTAGCTCTGATTTCCAATCATCCGTATGCCCTCTGCAAGTATTCCAATACCTGCAAGTAATCTTCATAGTAGGACTGTACTTCTGCTTTGAGGTACAGAATATGCCTATGAAGTATTGTTCGTCTGGGCTCCTTTAGTTGTTTGGACGTCTACCCTCTTATTTCAGATTTCTTCTTCTCGTGCTCGTAGATCAACTTTGGATCTTTGAATATGTAAAAAGGTCCTTTATGTGCTTTGCCCTTTGATGTGCTGGTTACGCCTTCGTTGCCCACTTTTTGATTTTTGAGCTGGTTGGTCACTCCTTCCTAGGCTTCGCTGAAATCCTTCTGGATTTCTTTCGTCTTGCTGATCTCTCTGATTTCTATTTTGATTTTGGCTAACTCATCCTTTAGATATGTTATCTGCTCAATTTGTTGTATTGACTAATTGGATGAGCAGGTTGTTTTATTTCACAACCAACTCTGTGATTTTGGAAGGAATTAATCCATTTCCGAGCTTTGTGAACCCAACTGCTGGTGGATCTATTGATTCCACTGCCCTTACTGCGTCTTTGTAAGTAGTGCTTTGTTCAGTGCTGCGCTAATTACTTATGAAATGAGTAATCCCTTTACTTGAATCAAAAGATCCTCAAGTCGGGTAATCTTTTGATTGAGTTCCTCAGTTTTCGTCAGGACTTCAAGTTGCTTGGCTACATCGCTTACAAGTGTTGGAAAACAGAATCAGAAAAGCAGTGAAATTTTAAAAAAAACCAACAAATAAGATCGGGGCTCGCAATTGTGAATCCACAGTAGAAGTGTTAAGAATCTTACTTTCTAATATTCTTTCTTGAAGCATTACAAGCCACCCAAGAACGCTCTTCTCGCGGCTTGACCCCTCTCCTTGGAAAAGCTC
>JBBMKE010189764.1:0-15144 GCA_037834125.1 Lippia alba | reverse complement strand
GCTGTCCCTATTGGGCTGGGCCCTTCCCCATAAGGCCCCACCGTCGGGGCATAAGCGCCCTCTTGCTACCCATATGCGAGGCGCCGTCTTAGCCTTCCCTGACCAGGATCGCTCCCACACCTGTAGCGTTCGTGATCGGCCTCCTCAACTGTGTATCGATCGAAAGGGAGGGCGGCACAGCCCCCAACCAAGGGGGTGCTTACGTCCAGTATGTCCCCCCTTATTCCCGACATGCTATGGTGCCCCAGGGTGGGTAGGAGCGGGTCGAGTCCGTAGCGCCGCGGAGCAACAGTCGCGTCCGGATCTGATCTATTTACTCGGCAATTCATCCGGTGACTTCACGGTCGCCAAAGAAGCCCCAAGAAGCATCAAACATTTCCGATGAGATCCATGGAGCAACTCTTAGATAGCAAGCACTAGCTCCCGGTGCGACTTCATAAAAAGCAATCAAAGATAAGATCGAAGAGAATGAAACGCACGTGGTGGTTATTATAGCGGTTCCTTCTGAGCCTAGAAAACGTCCGAAAAAACCTGCTACGGAACTACCGAGGAGGGGCAAAAATACGATAAGTAGATACATAATTTCGAGTGTGATCAGACAACAAAAAATCAGACAATGACGGAACGGCCTGTGATTGAGTGATAGATCGATTTGCTGTGAAGGGGCCCGCTTGCCCACTCCCCTTTCCTCCCATTGCTAGGAGCCTCGCCCTCTTGAATAGATCAAGAAGACTACAACCGAGATTCTCTTTTTTTATCTTCTTTGTCTGAAAAATTAGGTTTGATTTCGATTCTCGAGATCGCCAATCCGAGGAATTCAGATTACTTGGTGATTGAGTTTCCCACTGCCAACTCTTTCTTCGATCAGAATACGAATGAGATCAAAAAGGCCATCATTAATGCGAACAAGGCAATTGCCTCGGTAAGAGCAAAGCCCAAAATGGCATAACCAAATAATTGTTTAGCCAATGATGGATTGCGCGCCACGGAATGAATCAAAGAACTGAAGACGTTTCCAATACCGACAGCAGCTCCCGCTAAAGCAATTGTAGCAGCTCCCGCACCTATTAATTTTGCACCTTCTAACATCTCGTCTTGAGGACTCTCCTCACGCTTTTTCATTCACGATTCTCTGTTCTTCCTTCTTCGTCTTTTCTTTTCCTCGTTCCTTTTCTCTTGGACTGCCTCGCATTCTTTTCGATCTTCTATGTTGGTACGCGGAACACGAACCCAATCTCGACAACAAACAAGCAACAACCACATCTGTGAACTAGGATAGTCTTGTGGCATACCTTTCATCCGCCCTAAGCGTTAAGTCTATTAATCAATCAAGAAAGGGTGAGGAAGACAACTACCAATAACAGATACTATTTACATCTATCAACAAAATACTAAGTACCCTCCTTCGACATTCGTTTTTTTACCAATAGAATATGGAAATCAATTGTTTGAAAGATCTAGAGCGGAAGATCGACCTCTTTTTGAGAAGAAAGTTTAGGGTTAGCCTCGCCCACTTTAAAGATTAGGTACCCGTAGACTAGTGTAGCCTACTCATTGTCAGAGCAAGCCTTCCCTATGCAATGGTGCTTTCTAGTTCGTATCTGCAGCTACATTTACATTAGTTTTCAAATTTCCCCTATTCTTTATCATGGTAATCAATAACCATATCATACCGAGCCTGCTAAGCGGGAAAAGGGGGGGCGAAAGAAAACTCAGGAATGAACCAAGAAGGGCATATCTTCCTGAAAAAAAAATGCTACTCTGAATGTTGATCTTCTGACCACGAAACTGAGCAATAAGTCCATCCGATAGTGGGTGGTGTATTTGCAGATCAAAAAGTTCTGTTTTTATGGGCAGAGGTATAGCTCAAAAGTAGTTGTCTTTCGCTGTGACTAAGGATAGACAGGACTCTCGGTTCGTCTGAGCCTGAGTCGAAGACTTCGGATCCTGCATCTGCTTCAGTTAATTAGGTTAAAATGTGCCTTAAATGGTGTTTTGATCCTAATCCTAGCTAGTCATCATCCGAAGCTTCATCAACATTCCTCGTGGTCTTGCTAGTTCTCGTAGACAACCCTTGAACTAGAACAGAAGCCAGATAGTTGCCCTCGAGTCTCACTACTTTTCTTACCCTGGAACTTGAACTAGAACAGATTCCGTCTCCTTCCGCCTACCCTTCTTTCATGAGTTTAGGAGTGAATGAGCTAAGCCAGATCTTTCTATCCCACAGGGATAGGATTTAAAAGTGAACTTGCTCTACCACCGGGAAAGGAATTAACAATTCACTTTCAAGCTCTACCACAGGGCAGGGATAGGAAGATTAACAAGGCGCTTTTAAGCCCTGAAGCTAACTCTTATGCCTTGTTCTTCCTCCTACCCATCTGCCTAACATCTTCCTTCAGCTAGCCCTCCTGATCTAATAAGAAGATGCCTGATCGCTTACCCTCGCCTCTTGTTCTGCTAGACATCATTGAGCACTCCCAGAAGATACACGATCAGACTTCTGGGCAGCATCAGGGTAACGAAGTAGCTCGACTCTCTGAGGAGAGGGCCTAAAAAGGGCTCGACTGAAAGGAGAGGAAAGGAAAAGTATGGATTAGTTGGAACAGCTCTAGCTGTCCCCGGCTTGAATTTTCGTTTTTTCAAAATGGAGGAGTCATTTCCGCTTCTAGGAGATGCGAAATGCGCCTGTCCGGTCTCATCTCGAAGACTGCGAAAGCCCTTACCCTTCCACTGACTTTGAGTCAGGGGCTTTAGCCTATGAACCAATGTCTAACTTATTATCTCAATGGAGGCTGCATTTCTACTATGGTATGACTTCCGGTCCAAGAACTACTATTCGGCTTAGAAAGAGTATGGGCTATACTTGAACCAGGGTAGACAAAGACGAGTAGGGCTGGCTGATCAGCCAAATCCCCCCTTTTCGGACTTTTTTGTCCCGGCCTGCCCGAAGGATTCCACTATTCAATTGACTTGACGAATTCGCCTTTCTTCCCCGCTCCATCCGACTCTGACCTATTTACTTGCTAATAACTCATTGAGGAAAGCCTGTAAGCTCACAGCTAGTCCCATTTATTGAATCGAATTCCCCAGCAGGTTTGGAACCGTAAGCCCTGCCTGATTTCTTTTCGAAGGGAAATGTCTTCCCAGCGAGTGAACCTTATGGACACTTCTCTTCTCATCAGCGTGATATGCGCGAGATAGAAGGGGCTTACTCTTGAATGAATGCTTATGTTGGAATCGGTAAGCTGATGTGCCATTACAGAGATATGGTTCCATCCTCTGGCTATTATCGACTCGGGAATGAACGAAATCGCTTCATTTCAAAGTAGAGGTTTGGGGTAATGGTGGACTGACAGATCAGCTCCAAGGCCTGAGTGCCTAGGTTGCAGTGGTAAGAGTCGCTGCCGATGAGTTCCAGCTGCCAGAGTCTTCGATAAGAAAGAGGAGTCTGAGTAAAGAGAAGTGAGATCTTTCTTTAGGTATGAATCAGACGGTGAGAAGATCATGCAATGCTAGAAGAGGAACGTAGTGAGAGGGGGAGCTTACTTAGCTGATAGCAAGCTCATTGAAAGCGAATATGAATAGCCTTGTATCTAGTGTTAGCAGGGAGTCAGCAAAGTGGATTGGATGCAGGTAAGCAGATTATGCTTTACTAGAAAAGAAGATCGTTTTAGCAAAGCTCTACTGTTAAAGTATAGTGCTGAGTTATGAATGAACCCTGATAGGAGGTAGCAGTAAGGGGAGAAGCCAGCCGGAAAGGAAGAGTAAGGTTAGCGAGTCCTCAAGCAGCTTCTAGCACCTAAGACAATCCTTTAGAGTAACCTAACTTCCAAGCATGCATGAGATTCTATCTTATATATAATGCACTTAAGCTGTAATAAGAGAATCAGTATCATTCTCTTTCCAGCTAAGAAAGCATGTTGAATGATCTAGCTTCCCAAACGAGTGGAACGGAGTGAACGAGAAATAGAAATAGAGCATAGAAGTGGGTATACTTGCTTACGGTAGGTAATCCCTGCTGCCAGAAAGGAGCAAAGACAGATTTAGAGCGCAGGTAGGAGTTAGGATAGCTCAGTGAGAGGTAAGATAAGTTTTTAGGAAAGCAACTTAAAGGTTCATTTACCGGCTTTCCGCCTGAGTGAGTGATTACTTCCTGGGAGCTCGACTTCCAGGTATACTTGAAAAGTCCTAGGGATGCAAAGAAAGGGTTGTTTAGCTAATAGTAATAGTTCGAGCAGGTAGCAGTCTGAAAGCGAACGAGCTAACTAATATAGCGAGTATATAGAGCTGAGCGAGTAAGCAAGAAGAATATATTGACCGTACAGGCATTTCCCCTTCTTTCATCACCATTGAAAGGGCTTTGTCCCGCCTATCCGAAAGGCCCCCATCTCTCTGACTTCGGAGAGCCGCTAAATAATGAGGTTCGGCATCTGCTTGAGCAGGAAGAAGAAGGGTTTGATCCACTCGGTTTAGATAATTTCCATGGGCCAATAAGACGGTGTCTAGGATGGCAGCCAACTATCTTTCCGTAGGGATTATCATTTCCAGTCTGGCTCTCGTCAATATCAGAGGAAGGTTTTTTGCAAATTAGTCCCGCATTAGTATCTGAATTAGTCGAATAAAATTCGAATATAATAGAGTAAGGTTCGGGGCTCACTATCATAGGCGGATATAAAGTCCTATCTTGTAGTTACAGATGAAATAGATTTCTCTTTCTCTTTGAGATCCAGTAGATGTTGAAGGTGCAGTTGGCTTCCATCGAGTAGCTTTTGTTCTATATTGTATTCCGCCCTCCCATCCTTGTGTTGGCTTCGATTCCAGTGATCAAGCGAGCAAGCAAGTTAGAAATTCTTTTCGTTGAGATAGGAACAAAACAGATTTGGTTCAAAGAATTTCAACGCCAAGGTTCATTTTTTAATGGGCCCTAAGTCTCGCATGAAGAATTCTTGTTGTAGAAGCCATGATCGTAACTTCATTCGCGACTCCATTCCTATGTTGCCGTAAGTACGCGAATCTTTCAATTCTTTATTTTGGGCTACCCTTTTCCATTTAATCACTGACAAAACAAACCTACCTTTCTTTTGATTCGATGTAGCACAGGATGGAGTGGGGAATTCAGTTGACAAGGCCGCCGACCGGCAACTACCTGGGAAAGAAGCTTAGCAAGGATCTATTTTAGCATTTCGGATCGGACCATCTGCTTAGTAGTCTTGAACCCCTTTCTATGAAAGAAGGGACAACGGGGTAGAAGGTAGTGGGCATGTTCACTCGGTCGATAGAGACCAGAGGAGTCTAGAGAGTCCGAGGCCTCGGTCTTATCCCTCTTTCTTACATTCTTCTTTTGAACCTCCAATCCAATCAATCAACTTGTCTACTTGCTTATCGGCATTCGTTGCCACTTGGGCAGAGCTGTTTACCTCTTCTTTGACTCGAAATGAGATCCCATTTACTGGTTCAAGAAAAACTCGAAAGGAATCCACTCTCACCTCTGACTCTGGGTCTCCCCCGATTAAGGTAAGGAGAGACTCCAACTCCTATTCTGCTCCTTCCTGAGCCCACATCTCCATGACTATTCTCTGAGTTTGCTTTCCAGTCTATCTTCAAACTTCAAAAGTAGAGAAGGTTTAATGGTCAGGAACTCCTCAATCAACATGAATGAGACTTTTCATGGAAGTCTTAGTCAACTCCGAATAGATAATAATTCAAATTATTTGATAATTTAAGTAAAAGTAGGTCTTCAATCATTCAGTTTGATCCCCTTATTCTTCCTTCAAACTTTGTTTTTGAATCTTCAAACGGCTCTTGATGGGTTTGATGGTTTCATCTTCCTCAACTTTAAATATGGATTTGAATAACGTTAATTCGTAGGCCTTTCAACTTATTTACGAATCAAACACCAGATTTTGGAGAATTCCGCCAAGAACGCCTTTGAACTCGTCAGTAACTTCGTGGATTTTATTTGAATATAACGTCAATTCGCCTTAACAAGTGGATCTAGCTTGACTATAACGCCGATTCGCCGATACACCATGGATCTAGCTTGACTATAACGCCGATTCACCGATATAACGCCTTGAAAACAGATCAAACGACTGTATTTGGTAACTTCGGCGAAGAACGCCCTTGAACGCCTTGGAATCCGTTTTGAAGCCCTTGAACGCCTTGGAATCCATTTTGAACATATAGAGAGGTTTTTAGACTTTCTTGAACTTGTGTTGTGTCCGTTAAATGAACTACACATGACCCCTTTAGGTGTAGGATTCAAGACTTATGGTTCAAGTAAAACATTATTTAATAATTATCTCTTATATTTTTTTAAAAGATAATATTAAATAAACTTTTATGAATATTTATCTCTTTAATATTTTATTTTTAAAGAGATAATATCATATAAGACTTGAATTTGATTGGTCCGTGATGCAATACGCCGCGTGTCGCCATATGATTTGTCTTGACTTTTTTTGATTGCAAGACTTGATTTAATTGGTCAAAACATGTCACTTTGACACTTATCATCACTTGATTTGTCGAATAAATAAATATTATAATGTTTATTAAATTTAGCTATTTAACTTTGAAATTAAATTTATGACAATTTCAAAATATTAAACAGTAAATTAAATAATAAAATAAAGTTTATTTACTTGTCTACCAACTCCTTTGACTGAAAAGCATCAAACTTTTCTGATGAGGTGTAATGAGGTTCAAAATTTTGAAATATGGTATAGACAAGCACGTAATGCACATATACTTTTAGGAAAATATCATTTTCATCCTCAAAGATGTCTTTGTTAGATTTTGATACTAATCTTTTAATATTTATCACATTGCATCTTTTATGTTTTAAAAAATCTCAATTTCAGTCTTTTTACTAAAATTAAACGATCCCTACGGAATTCAAAAGTATTTATTCATATCCAAGTTATCAAATAACGTTACATATACCACACTAATCTATACAAAAAATATCTATAATCTAATACATACTCCTGGAGCATATAATCGAACATATAAGAAAGCACAGTTTTGGGAAAAGGACCTCCATTTCCAGCTGCTGGCCTGGTACAAAAAAATGTCCACACCATCATAAACAACCTGTCAAAATGCACATCATTGTGTTAGAACAATGCAGTCCTTATAAAGACATATAGAAAATAGTCCTTTAAATGTAAACTTTAGCTTTAAAAAAAAGGAGTTTGGGAGTTCTTTTAAGTAAAGGAAAAAGGGAAAAAAAAGTGTCCATTACCAAAAAAAAAAAAAAAAAAAAAAAAAAACAAGTTCTATTTGCAGACCAAAAGTGCATTGAAAGAATTTAGGAGACAAGAATGTGTATTACAAGTTACAACGAGATGTAAGCAATTAAAGCAAATATTTGGCAAAGAAAAAAATATATTACTTCCAATCAGTGAGCAAAAATGTATTGTGTAAAACTACGATCATTTGCAGTTTCGGATCCGGATTCTTGTTTCAGTACCACTACACTATCATGATAATTACCACCACTAAAGAACAAGCCAACAAAATTTTGTTATATGCTCCAAACTCTTTAATAACTTAAAAATAAAGTTATGAGTTCTGTAAACTCCACAACAATTCTGGTGAGTTTGTGTATTAGATGGCGGATTGGGAATGGAGAGAAGATTCGTATTTGGCATGATAAATGGCTGCCCCGCCCTTACTCAATGCAGCCTATTTCACCTTGTCCAATAGAGCAACATCCTGTTTTGGTTAAAGATCTTATTCTATCAGAGACTTGGACTTGGAATCGAGCTTTAATTGAAGACACCTTCCTTCCTTCTGATGTTGCAACAATTCTTGCTATCCCTTTAGGCAGCCCTACAATTTGTTATCGACTTGTTTGGCATTTTTCCAAGGATGGTCGTTTTTTGGTTAGAAGTGCTTACCATGTGGCTCTCAGCTCGCCTTATCGTTGTACTGAAGCAGCAAGCTCTTCGCAACCACCTAATTGGAACTTTATATGGCAGGCTCGAGTCGCACCAAAAATTAAAGTCTTTATTTGGAAGTTGGCGAATGATGCAATTGCTTCTTCTGTTAATCTTAAGCGCCGACAGTGTGATGTTTCCACTACCTGCCTTGCTTGTGGTAATTTCGACGAGGATTCGAAGCATATTTTTGTCCTTTGCGACTTTGCCCGTCAGACTTGGGCTCTCACCAACATTCGCAGCTCTGCTATTCATTACATTGGGGGCAGCCTCATCTCTTGGATTGAACAGGTTCTAAAGACTCTTGATTATTCGGATGGGGCTTTTTTTCTCACCACACTTTGGAGTCTCTGGTGGCACCGTAATAAACGTGTTTTGGAAGGGTCCTCCTCACTTGCTGACGATGTTGCGAGGTTTGCAAAAAAAATTTGCTTCACTTTCTTGGCTGGAGTTCATATGAAAGCTCCTTCTCCACTCTCCACCCCTTTTTGCTCATGGAAACCACCTGAGCATGATTTCATCAAAGTTAATTTTGATGGGGCTATTTTTAAAGATGATACAGAAGTAGGATGTGGAGTTATTGCTAGGGATGCTTTGGGTCGATGCATTTGTTGGATGTCATGTCGTTTTTTTGGACCATCCAACCTTGAAGTTGTTGAGGCTTTGGCAGCCCTTACCGCTGCAAGATTAATATGTCGCAAGGGGTGGTCTGCTTCTATTTTGGAAAGTTATTGCAAGAATCTTATTGAGAAGTTTCGATCAAATGAAGACGATTTCTCTGACATCGGAAATTTGGTCGAAGCAAAGCTTCATCCTGGTCATGGATAGATCACCCAGGTTCGAGTCCATAAGCAGTGACAATTGCCCTATGAATACTCGTTTTCGCTACGGCTCCGGTGGGTTCCCTTAACCAAGCCACTGCCTATGAGTTGCCGGCTTATTCTTCAACAGGCACGCGGTCAGAGCCCTGGCTCCTCCCACTGCTTGGGAGCTTGGCCTCCCAAAAGGTAACGGAGGCGTGCAAAGGTTTCCTCGGGCCGGACGGAGATTGGCCCTCGAGTGCAAAAGCAGAAGGGAGCTTGACTGCAAGACCCACCCGTCGAGCAGAGACGAAAGTCGGCCTTAGTGATCCGACGGTGCCGAGAGGAAGGGCCGACGTGAGGCCCTCTCTGATCTTCCTTTACTTCGCTTCGCTTTTGTGCCTAGGTGTGCCAACTCTGTGGCACACATCCTCGCTAGAAAGGCAGCTTTTATCAGAAAGGGAATTCTATTGTCCCTAGTGACGTTTTTTCAACTCTTGTTAGAGATGCTTCTTCAGTTGGTGGATGATTGCTGTTTCAGCTCTTGTTAGAGATGCTTTTTCAGTTGGTTGATGGTTGTTGTACGTTTTTCGTGCTTTCTTTCAAAAAAAAAAAAGTGTAATGAGTCTTGAAAAGTTAAAATTCTTTGAAATTCAAAAGCAATATAACTTTTAAAACTACATGCATTCAGTATTTCGACTCACATAAAAGCAGGTAGAAGAAAACAAAACATAAAAAACGAATTTAGATTACGTACTAATCTTGTTTTTTTTTTTTTTTTTGGTAAAAACATACTAACGTTGTTGATTGATGGGGTTCACCAGGAAATAAAGAATTAATGTAAAGCTTAAACACAAAATAGAATATCAATTTTGTGATTCATTTGGTTTCAAAAAATTTGGGGTGTGCAATTTTTATTTATTTATTTACTTACTTTAAACGCACACTCTCAAATTGATGGAATTCAGAGTCAGGATCATTATTGTAAAAGTTAAAATAAAAATCTAAATCGACTGAGACAATTAGGAGCTCATATGGGAGTGTGCAATATATTATATTACTAGCGTATGCCCCGTGCAATCCACGGTATTTATGTACAATATAATTTATAATATTAAGTATTTTCTTATAATTTATAATATTATATAAATTGAAAAATAATCTAAACGATTAATACTTTTTACAAATAATAAATAAGTAAATGTCTAAGTGTTTTTTATTATAGTTTTCTTTATTCATTAACTCGAGAAGTTGTAAAAATAAAGTAATTTCAAAGAGATTACATAATTACCATCCAATTTTAAATACCTAATTTTAAATACCTATCATACACCTCTTGCTATGCACGAATAATATAATTTTATGATAATTCTAAATTTAAAGAAATAACACTAAAGAAATTATTTTTCTTAAAAAATTATCTAGCAATTTCTTCTTCCGAAGTATTCAAACTAACACACTTTTTTTCTTTTGGGTTAATCTTTAAATGCACCCCAACCTTTCGGTGAAATTGCAACTCAAATTTGTCGACTCAGTGCCTAACCTTTATTTTTTGATTAAATTCTGGTCCTGAATCAAAATTTCGGCCAAAATCTCCGGCCAAGGTTGTGTGCCTGAGCTACACGCGATTTTTTAATGTTAAAATAGTCTTTTTATGTGGAGAAGATGAAGATGGCCGGAAAAGATGAAAATGGTCGGAACCGCCAACTTCCGACCAGCAAGAAAACACCACCACCTCCGCCGGCAACCGCCAACTTCAAATCGCCTCTCAGATCTCCATCTCTCTTCTCCAAAGAAAGAAACCCAGATCTGCATCTATCTCTCTTCTCCAAAGAAAGAAACTCAGATCTCCATGTCTCTTCTCTATGCGCCGGCCTTCCGCGAGATCCCACCACTCCGCCACCCTCCCTTATCTCTACAGATTTTCAATGGGAGAAAAGAGAATGGCTCACTCTCACCACAAGCTCGCCACCACCAACATCTTCTCTACCTCCACCACCAACAACATCACCTCCACCGTCATTGTTTCATCCTTCCTTCAAACTTTGAGATCTGAGATTTATATTTTGTGATTCTTTGTGTAATTTTCGGTTCAAAATTTTGGTGTGTGTGCGATTGTGCGTCCATTTGTGCAATTTTGGTGGTGGTGTAAGGTGGTGCGATTGTGGTGGTTGTGGCCGGGCACCCATCCTTTCGCTCTTTAATTTTTCCCGTTTTTCAGATCTGATTAGAGTTCGTTGTGGCCAGATTGTGAAAATTGGTGGTGAGCGACGGTGGGTAAGATGTGGAGAAAGAGAAGGCACCGCCGGTGGTAGATGGAGAGTCGCCGGCCGTAGGTGGTGGTGGATGATGATTTTGGAATCCCAGATCTGAGCCTCTTCATCTTCATCTTCATCTGAGTTCTTCCATTTTCTTTTTTTGCACTTAAAAATTCGCTGTAACTCACGCACAAAACCTTTGCCGAAGAATTTGGCCGGAATTTTGACTCAGGACCGGAATTTAATCAAAAAATAAAGGTTAGGCACTGGATCGATAAATTTGAAAGGTTGGGCACTGAGTTGCAATTTCGCCGAAAGGTTGGGGTGCATTTTAAAGATTAACCCAATATAATTGGACATCAACTAGTTATTTTATTATACTTTGACCCCTTTGAAAATTGTAATTACATCAGATTAGCTTTCTATTTAAACTTAGAGTGACTTCATAAATTTTAAAACTTAAATTTTTATTTTACCTTTATTTTAATTTTAGGATAAATTTAGTAAAAAATAATTACTTATTTGGTAAAATGAAAATTTTTAATTCTAAAATTTATAACGCCACCTTAAATTTAACAAAAAATTGATCTAATATAATTTATAATTTTTAGAAGAGGCCAAATATAATACCATAAAATAACCGGAGAATTAATTAATGGTCCCTAGTATAGTTTATAACATTTTCAAAACCCCCCAATTCAGAAAAACACTATTTTACATCCCTAGTTTACCTCAACTTTTTTTGAAACCCCCTAAAACGCGTGAAATTACCTAAATATCCTTGGTGAAATTGAAAATTTTCCACACAAACCACTCTTGCTTCAACTTCCCACTTCAGTGCAAAGAGGCCCGATTCTCGATCATCTCCGACCACCGGCGACGGCGACGACACACAACCGCCTTCATTCGAGAAGTAGCAGTTTCAGAGTCCAACTATTGACACCCTAAAATCAAGGGCGAATTCTTACCCACTCCTCCACGACGCACGTTGTTGAAGCAGTTAACACATTTGAAAATGGAAATGGCTCCGATGAAGGGACGTCGTACCCAACGTGTGGAAGTTAGTTTTCTTCCCTAAAATTACTGGAATTTCAGTTTTTTCGTTCGATTCGTATATGTATTTGGGATTTCATTCTTTTAACTCAACAAACAAGGGTTCTGTATTTTGTTTTGTAACAATTAAATCCACTTTTTTTCTTCCATAGATGGTGCGCTCATTGTCGACTACGCCTTTGATGATTACTCCTTCGGCCGCTAGAACAAGCAGGGGAAAGAGGAAAATTTCGGAGGTAGATGACCATGTGGGTGAGGAGGTTACGGTTTCGAAGAAGCGGGTGGTCTTCATCTTGCATCAGTGCGTGGTGGAAAAATTTCAAGTTATGTCTGATCTTCGCCCCCAAATGTCTTCTCGTCATCATGAAGTTATCAAAAATTCGTCTTTTGATTGTTTGTTCTCAGCGCCTGTACAAAATGGGAGCATAAACAGAGTTGGATTCTTGTTGGATCACTACAACTGCGACACTAATACAACTAGGGATGTATACGAGTCGGCTCGGTCGAGCTGAGCCAGTGATATAAGATATAAATTGGCTTGATTCATATACATCCCTAGGTCCAACCGTAAAGTTTTAATGGAAATCTTTGGTAACATTTAACTTTCTTAATTAGAAATTCAATTTTACCTTCATAGATCACCTTACTACGGTTTGATCCCTTGAGTTATGACCCAAGTATGGTAAGATCTGCTACAGGACAAATATCTATATTATATAGTCTTTAATTTTCTTTTCTTTTTTTATGTATTTATTTATTTTAATTCATATTCTCATGTTTTTATAATTTATTTTTTCTCTCATCACTTCAATTTTTTTTATATAATTTTAGGCAAATTAATAAATGGTCCCTAGTAAGGCTTATAACATTTTCAAAACCCCCCAATTCATAACAACACTACTTTACATCCCCAATTCACCTTAACTTTTTTTGAAACCCCCTAAAACGCGTGAAATTACATAAATATCCTCGATGAAATTGGAACTTTTCCACACAAACCACTCTTGCTTCAACGTCCCACTTCAGTGCAAAGAGGCCTGATTCTCGATCATCTCAGACCACCGGCGACGGCGACAACGCACAACCGCCTTCATTTGAGAAGAAGCAGTTTCAGAGTCCAACTCTTGACACTCTAAAATCAAGGGTGAATTCTTACATACTCCTCCACGACGTACGTTGTTGAAGCAGTTAAACATTTGAAAATGGAAATGGCACCGAGGAAGGGAAGTCGTACCCAAAGTGTGGAAGTTAGTTTTCTTCCCTAAAATTACTGGAATTTCAGTTTTTCGGTTCGATTCGTATATCTATTTGGGATTTTATTGTGACGCCCGAGCGTGGGCCATCCACATCCCCCGCACCTAGACCCAAACTTACATATGAAATGGACGTCCATAAATGAGCCCAAGTCCAAGCGAACGGAGACCTAAGCGCACACACTAGGCTAAGCGAGCCTAAACCTGTACGGAGAGCGCAAAAACAAACAATACAATATGCGAAAGCAACACAAGATCTAAAGAAATGAAACTAACATATATATACACATGGCTACAAGCCCAAAATAATACAAGTATTCATGATCTCCAAGACATACATGTTCAACATCATAATATATGCCAAAATATATAAGAGTATTCAAAAGTAAATACAAATATATGCAACTCGACCTAAACTAGAAGTACGACTCAACACGACGCACTTCCCGCCTAGCTCGAGAAAACCTGCAACTAAAGAGTGAAGGGAAAGGGGTCAGTCTACCCATTTGACTGAGTGAGGGGGCTAAACGCACACCCACACATAAATACATAAATAGAGCAAAGCATAGATTCAAAAGGAGGCCTATCATGAACCAAGTCAGGGTTTTGCAATCAAATCCATTTTACAAAAGAGATACATATATATACATAAAAATCCCAACTTGTTTCACAATTACCAAAACAAAAGAAACAAAATCCCGGCGAGAACGGGAATCCCCAACTTCATAGATTCATAAAAACTTAAATCATAAATTCAAACCACCTCAACTTCTTGGTGATCGGGAATCAAACCCTTTCACCCATAAGGATTCATATACATATGGGGTAGCTATCCCACGATGTGCCTTCCCTGGTTATTCAACGAGGCCTTAAGATCATACGCCTTACAACCGCACGTATGTCTCAAATGGAAGGTGCACAGGGGTCATAACCGGCAACCCCGATGGTCGTCCCCGGTCTCCCTTACCCACAATCCGAGGGCCTAAAAATCATAAAACCATACCATAGTCCCATCTTTCAGGGCTTACTCGCTAGATTCAAATGGAAACGTACTAGGGATACAAATCTAAGCTCATATATCCTCATACTTATACCATTTTCATAAAATCCGAAGGTGTTCACAAATCAAACTCATATTATAAACATCCATATTTATACATAATGGCAATATAACGCATGCGAGATTCGAAATCAATTCACATAAGGCCATAGGGATTCAACTATACAAATCCTAACCCTCACCTTGAAGCAAAATGAGTGAAAAGCGGATTAGAAGGAGCAAAGACCGCCTAGACCTCGGGTTCCTTAACTTTTGGAGGTGGAGCTGAGACACAGAAACACAAACCTGAGACTTAGACTCAAATATGAACCAATTAGACGCTCGACAATGCTCATGAATGCAACGGATGCAATGAAATGCATAAATGTACTCTAAAACGCATATTGAACCATAACTCAAATATTCGTATCCAAATTCATACAAAATTCTAATACATTCAAGTTAACACACTTATAATCATATTAGAATAACTTAGGAATCATATTGAGGGTGGAAACATGCATGGAAGCCATAAGGAACGAAAAACGACGAAAGAAAGTGACCGGGCTGCTGAACCAAACCAACGGCCGTTGATTCTTCCCCCTTAATTTCCCACTGCCATTGAAGCTATGCAGTAGCATGCTACTGTGCACATCAATTCCAATGGCTGTTGGAATTAAAGCACAAAAATCCCACGGCCGTTGATACACTCCAGCGGCCCAAAACCCTATGTTTCATGCAATCCGGCCAAAAACAACACCAAGGCATGCCTAATGTCACGCCCCGTTTCCGGGACGC
>JBBMKE010189655.1:0-15145 GCA_037834125.1 Lippia alba | reverse complement strand
GTATTTTTCTAGGTGAAAAGCAAAACTTATGTACTTCGGAGTTCTCCAACTAATTCTGCTATATTTTTATCAAAACTCCCCCCCCCCCCCCCTTCCCTTCACTCATAGCTTCTACAGCCAAACCCTTCCATTTCACAATATTTTTCATCATCTCATGCCCTCTCTCCCATTGCAAAACTTCACCTACACGCGCTGCTATTTCCTCTCTCACAACAATCCCACTTTCATCAGCCTTAACACGAACTCCGATTTCCCAAACATCGGCAGCGAGCTTGGCATTAGTCGTCTGATCCGTCCACCGAGGCATAACCACTAACGGCACTCCCAAGCTCAATGCTTCTAGAGTCGAATTCCAACCACAGTGAGTGATGAAACACCCCACCGCTCGATGGGACAAGATATCTAGCTGCGTGCACCACTTCATGATTTGGCCTTTCTCTGTTGTGCGCGTGAAATCTAGAGGAAGTTTGCTCTGTTCGGTTTCTCTAACAACCCATATAAAGATGTAGTTGCTATCGACAAGGCCCCATGCTAGTCCTCCATTTGCTTCTCTGATATATCGATTAAGCTTCCGAATGATACGTAGATGACGGAACGATCTTGTTTTGTGTTTAGCCATTCGATGCAAGTCTTGGATTTCGGGTTGAAGAGGCTGAGGCCGTAGTCGTAGTTTCCTTGTAATCTCTTGTCCATGAACATGGACGGAACACTTGGTCCAATAGCCAGGATTGGATATTTCTTTGTCATCCATTTCAATATCTAAGAAAATAGTTCTAACAATGTGGTTAAACCAGTTTGCAGAGAAGAGCAAACTGTTCTTGTGTATATTTTCTTGATATAATGATTTCATTAACATACAATTCATGTAAACTTCTTACATTTATACACGAACCATTATTTTTTAAAATTACACTTTCTCCATTTATGGCTTGTTGAATTTTTTAGTTCAAATAGGACTAGTTAAAATTTTCTTATTTTTATACACGTTTTGAAATATTTATGGTTTTGTTAATATTTTAATCTCCACTCTCCCTAATAATGAATCTTGGCTCCGTCTCTGCTTAGAGGTCGTATATGGAACTCACGATACCGGTGTGGGATGCTCTAGTAATGCTACACATCAAAGCTCTAATGGGAAAGCGGTAATTTTTGCAATTCATTAGAACATGTAAGAAATAAAATGTAATTTTTAAAAATCCATCTATAAAAGTGCTCAACGGATAGGAAATGTAGATGTAATTTACCCTTAATTCATTTAGGAAAATTCTACCCCAAATCTAGCTAGATCGAACCCAATCAATTAAAAAAAGCAAGTGCAAAACAATCGCCCCCTCATTAAAAAAAGCAAGTGTACTTATCATTTGATTGATCACTCTCCCTAAATTTTCCACCAACCACACGAAGTATAAAACACTCACCCTTCATTACACCAGTTTGACCTAGTATCAGACTCGGGTTAGAATTACCCATTTGTTGAGACATAAGAACATACTAGTGCAAACGCACGTCATCCTCAAGCTTGTCGAAAGTGTTGAACAAGCGCCAGTCAGCCTCTTCGAACGTGGAGAACTGCTGAATCAACTGCCTGAGAAGAGATGGATACGAATTCAAGTAATAAACAACAGGCGGCAAATCCTTCAACCCCAAAACCGGCATTCCCGGCAGCGAAACCCGATCGCGTATTCGCGTGTAATCTCCAAACTGCCCTTGTGCATGTGGTAGGACATAGAACAAACACAGCATGGTTGAGCAAACAACACAGCCCGTTTAAGTCCGTTATCATGGGCTAACTCCAACACCCATGGATTGACTGCATCATACACAACAGCCCGCAAAGAATCCCTATACTTCCGAATAACTTCGGGAACGTCGCCGTAATTGCGCTTTGAAAAAGTTTAATGAAGATTTCCTATACGTCTAAGTGCGCGTATTCGGCCTCGTCAATGGCAGAATCCGGGATGGTTTCGATGCTTATCGACGCGGTGGGGACCCGGTTGTATTTGCGGACTTGCAGCAGTGGAAGTAGTGATGATTACTGTAACTTGAACCCGTTTAGATATCAGGCGGTAGCAGAGCTGTATCATGCATGATGGGGTTTATATGGCCTTGGAGAGGGTAAGGTATTGCGAGAACATGAATGTCTTTCTTTGACATTTCTTGTGATTTTGATCTCTTTTCTCCGTTATGGTGATGGTTTGATGGTAGATATATTGGAGGAGTTGTAAATAGACAGCATATATAAGAGTGGCCGGCAGTGAGAGATACATTTTTGGTTTTTTACTACTTGCCTTGTGATCTTTGGGGCTATTTTTGTATCTCTAAATCTCTACTACAGATGAAAGAATTGACTTCATAAACATTATATTATGTAAACACAGATTTGGTATCGGAGATACGAGGACCACCTCATTTGTCAAATAGATGAAAAAAACAGAAAATTTTAATTCAAATTTGGTTGATCGAACCCAACTGATTATAATATCAAGTGTATTATATTTGTTATTTGATTTTTTACTTTTTCAAGATTTTCCAGCAACTATACCGTAAGTGTAAAATAATCGCTCACTCATTACACCGATTTAGTCGAGTTAGACTTGAGTTCGAATTACTAATGTGGCATTAAAATCCCTTGCCAAGTCATCGCCGTGTATTTTCTAAATTTTTTTAAAATCCACCTAATACACTTTAAATATTATAAAAATAAATAAAAAATAAAATGAATTATAAAAAATATAACACTTTATAATATTTACATGATCACGACGTACTCTGTGTTCGTTCCGGACTGGAGTTTCGTGGTGAAGGACGAGGACAACAGAGCTGAGATACACAGTAAATGAAAAACAATAGCTTTTACTACAACAGCTATTTCTGTTTTTATGAAGGTTTTTTTTTCAGTTTATCTAATGAGAGTGGAAATTATTCCATTTCCAGGTAAGATGTGGGATGAGAGGACATCTCGGGCCTGGATGCAATGCAGTTGGCTTTGTGGATAGACTAGTTTGGGGCATTAATCATCTCTACATTGCAACCATTTGGACACAGTTGAGGGTAAAATTGACAGAAAAAACCTCACGATTTTGTTTTTCGAATCTTGTTTTGAATTTTTAAAATTTTGAGAAAAATTTTGCATGCCTGTACTTTTAGTTCTCTGGATGCTGGTCCATTGCGCGACGATGCGCAGACTTCGTGCCGCGCTCCATTTGAACCTAAAGGCTTGTTGAGGTTTGGCTATTTTTCATCATTTTCGGAGAGTAATAAAAATTACACAAACCACCCTTGCAGACAATACCATACTAAAGTGTAATATTTTGAAAACTTCCAACTCTAGTTGTGTGATTTTTGAACTTCACAAACAATGGCTAGCCTTTTCTTTATTTGAAACCCCCGAAAAGATCTGATTTCGATCAAACTGAGACGAGTTTTCGATTTTTTTGCAGCTTGATTTCAGCTATAGTTACCGGTACCATTGGCATTCACTGTGGACATGTATTGATCAATTTCAAGGTAAATATAATTGCAGAAACAATCAGTTCATATCATTTAGATCAAGAATTCAAAATTTTAATCATGATCAAAATGTAGGAACATGGTGAGAGGCTCAAGTAATGAGTATCAATGGGACTTGTTCTGATGGTATTAGCCTCTATTCTTAATTTCACATAGAAAGTGGCGTAGTAAAAGATTAGAGAAATTAGCTTTATTAATTATAATATATTTGCTACGTCTTCTTGGGCGTACCAAATAGATAGACTGATTATGCTAAAATATTTAGTACGGAAATGTTCGCAGCTATTACTACTTTTTTGATACAGTTAATAGATGCGTAGCAAAACCGTAAAATACATTTAACTTTTTGATACGGCAACATCAACTACGCCTCCACCCCGTAGCAAAAAATTACTTTTTTTCGACGCATTTTTTGACTCTCTTTAATCACACCTGGACAAATTAATTAATCATTTTTTCTAAACTATTACATCACGATAAATTTAATTATTTTTTAGGAGTATTGTAAAATAAATCCTTAATTAAGTATAATATTTTTATCGTACTTAAAATATCTCTCAATATATATAGTATAATTTAATATAATATTTTTATTTAACTTCTCATTTTGAGATAAAATATCATTAATATAATATTTTTATTTAACTTCTCATTTTGACATAAAATATCATACTTAAGATATCTCTCAATATATAATTTCACAAAACATAATATTAAAATATTTTAATATCATATTTATATCCTAATTAAAATAAAATATTTCAATAAAGCGAAAATATTTCAAATTGAGGAGAAGCCGCCCATTTTTTTGAACCCCATCTGAAACTCTAAACATATTTGACTGGAACTTTTTTGATCAACCACTGCAAAATGTAAAAACACAATCCCCTAATCACATTAAATCAACCACTGCGAAAATAAAACAGTCCCCTAATCACACTGCACAAACGTAAACCACTCAATTACATTATTACATTAATTTGGCCAACTTAGTCCCTTGCTTTTTTAAATTTCAGAAAATCTCGCGTTAATCGGGATATATACCGGGCTAAATTCGAATTTTCAGCAAAAATATGTTGGCTCGACGCTCGTCGAGTCGAATCGAGCTCGACTCGAATTTTCAACAAACCAAGCTTAAACCCCCAAAAAATAAATTTGACAAGTTCAAGCTCAAGCCATGTAAATAATTTTCAAGCTCAAGCTAAATTTTTTTTGCCAAACTCGACTCGAAACGCACCCCGAATTGCATCCAAATGTAAAGATTTTCAGTATACCTTATTACCTAATGACAAGTACGGTACAATTCAAAAACAGAACTTTTGTTCCACTTAATCACATAACATCGAAAGAGATCATTATTGCAACTCAAAACTTATACAGACACAAAGAAAGCCCAGCTATATCCAAAACCCCAGCTAGGCAACACCCAAAATTACAAAAAAAACTTGATATATTCAAGAAACCCCAAATCTCAATGTGCCAGAGGATCCACCCCAACGCCCTTCAACGACTCAACATGCACAGGCCTGCAATAAATCACAAATATATATCAACATTAATCAATTGAACATAATTGACCCTTCAAATCATTGATTACATATATACCTGTGCATAACATCGCCTCTGATGGGATCATTCACTACACTTTGGTTGTCAAAATCCTGTATGTGAGCCACTTTCCTGAAAAATGACTTCTTCACGAATTTCTCAGCCTCGGATGCCACCAGGTCGGGGTAAGCCACCTCGGCAACTGTTTCCCGTCGAGATTTCTTCACTTGTACGTTCGGACATAGACTCATCTGATGCACAACCGTGTAAGCCCCGAAACTCAGCGACATGGTTATCATTCCAACCGCCACAAATACCGGAAAATAATCACCCTTCGGTATCCTAATTAAACACAACCAAAAAAACATAGTAATTAAGTGGAACGATATCAGAGAAATGTGATTGTCTGCGTGTGTGTACATACTTTGACTTAAAGCCTCCTGGAGAAGAAGCGAAATTGTCTGCTGTTTGGGCGAATGCTTTGAGTTTCGGGGAAGTTGATGTCGTAAAACTCGAATTTCCTCGCAAGGCATTGGACATCGATTTCCAGTAAGCCTGTAGAAGCAAATAAATTATGCATTTAAACAAAATCCGATTCTAATCATTCTATTATACTGCCAAACAGAAGATCTTGAGCTGGAGAAAATTAACCGGACTGCGTACCGCTTTCCGGAAAGCCATGCTGAATCTGAATCGCTGATTGAAGTTGAAAGTACAGTGGGAAATTGAAAGACGGTGAGAAATTCAGATATGGATACTTAGATTTGATTGTGAAGTCGGTTAATTGCTTTAGCTCAATGCCGTGCTGTTTTCAGTTAATATGGATTAAATAACCGATTAGAAAAAGGAGGTGGATAGAGAAGACATGCAGAACAAGGGTATGTGTCGCTAAGGTATGGGTACAGCGTGTCAATGGAAACCTCTTCGAGCAGCACGTATAGCTTCTCACGTTGATCTCAATTTATTTTATTGTGTTTATCATTGTTATCATTATATTTTATGTAATTTCTGACATCATCATTATTAGTATTATTATTATATTGAATCCAACCGTTCTTATAGGCTCATGAGAGTATATAAAATTATAATTTGGTATCCCTTAATTAAAAAATTATACTTACATTCCCTCACAAATTTAATAATTATATATAACACCCAAAACTGATCTGCTTTAATTGGTATACTTAAATGTTTGTGGACCCATGAAGGCAGTTGAGAGATAAATTGGTAAGAAATTGAAATGTTTTCGTAGTGATAATGGTGCTGATATGTTGACGAAATTGGTGAATCGTGCAAATTTTAAAATTTGTGCCGGGAGGCAGATCTCAAGTTTGAATTATTAAATGGTGGTTTATCCTCTTCCTCACATAGAGGGCAAATCCAACCCACAAACATATTTGTTGGCCCAATTGAAATCAAAGCCCATCACAAAATTCTTTTCCTAGGCTAAATAAGTTGTCCTTTTTTTTTTGGGAGGGGATATATATAACCATCAAGCAACAACTTTTTGAGCAAGAAAAGGAAAAATTTTCTGCACAGTTTCAGCAATTTTTGAGGCGGCGACAACTTCGCCAAGTGAACAATTGGGAGGCCATTTGTAGTTCGATTGAGCTGAATTCTGGACAACACGTTCCTAATACATTGAACTTGAATTTGAATGGTGGAGATCAGATATGGAGCATTGTAAGTCGGGTTTTTGGTTGAGTGAACAGTAGTGCATTTTTTACTTATTTTTGTGCTTATTCTCCTTTTGTGTTTCTAGTTCGTTTTGGTCGCATTGGTGTTTTGTTCGAATTTAATGTTGATTTTGTTAGTGTGGAATTGTTGTAATTTTGCCTCATATTATAGTGAATTTGTTTTTTGGTTTCGTACGCCTCGTTGTTTTTATCTTCGTTTTGAAGGGGTTTTATACGTTTAGAATCTTATGTCTATCATTCTTGTTTCGTTGATTATTTTTCTATTCGTGGGCATACTTGGTTGATTTTTTATTGAATATTCGGAGAGGAGTTTTGGTTTCCTCTGCGTGCACTTGATTTTGGTTTATCCCCTTTCTATTAGAGTGGTATCAGAGCCCAGATTTTTTTCCCTCCCAAGCTCACTTGTTTTGGGATAGTTCTCTTATAGCGTTCTGTCGACCGTAACCTACTCTTTATCGACGATCACGTCAACCCCTCCGTCTGGATGTTGCGACGCTCTATCGACCATTGGCTTCTGTGATGCTCCATCGACCATCATCTCACCACAATTGGGATCTTCTTCTTCTTGAGACCCTCTGTCGACGTCAACTCTATGATGTTCTATCGCGATCGTCATTGAATCTTCCTCTTGTGATGCTTTATCGACCGTCACCTATGACACTCTGTTGACCGTCACATTTGAACTCCTCTTTGCTCTTCGTTTGATCCTGTAAAAAGAGAACTTGAAAGAAATCTCAAGCTTGAAAGTGAAGAGATTGAAAGAATGAGACGTGGTACCCTAACACCCTCCATTTCAATTAATTAGCAGCTTCAACAAGCAAGAGTTGCGACCAATGAGAAATTTGAGATATAGGCTTACTAATGTAATAAAGGGACCAGTTGGAACGAATGATAGAAGAAAGAAAAGCTTAGGTTAAGAAAGGTTTAGAATCCTAACGAATTGAATTTGACTTTACCGTGAAAGAATAAGCTTCACATTCATCTGCTCTCGATGACACAATCTCAACTGTTGAATCTCTTGGAGCTATATGCCCTTCGGATCAATCCCTGAACTATTCTCTCTGGTATCTCGTCTGAAACTTACTCTGAAAGTTTGTTTGGAACATCCTTTGGTAGTTCTACCAAGATCTCGTCTGAAACATTGGCGTTCTCTAGAAGTTCCATTGATTAGACTGGTACTTCATCAACTTGCGTTCACTGGAAGTTCCATTGATTAGACTGGTACTTCATCAACTTGCTGGAATTCTCTCTACCAGTTGATACTTCTCATGCTTAAATTTTGTTTACACATTTGTTAATTGTTTGAGAAAATTTTTATAAATTTTTATTCATTAATAAACTTCGGAAAATTTAGAAACATAATGTATCATGATGCATGGAGGATACCACTCACCATATAAGGATAAATCACCATGATTTGTGCATTATATTTCTAGCAAACACATATATACATAGATGATTCAGACCCAGTGACAGAATATAAGAATCATATAATTCATTGAATAAATCAATCCCATGATTCTCAGACCAAATATATTCTTGATCAATCTCATGATTCATGCCCTTATTATTTGTCCAAAAACTCTAATGCACGGATACTCCATAAAATGTCGTCGTGCAGTGTCGGACACGGACACGTGACACGCTTCCGACACGCCTCCGACACGTGTCCGACACGCCTAATCCGTGTCTTGAATTAAAAAAGATTAAAATAAATAGGGACGCCATGTCGGACTCCGACACGGAGTGCCCGACATGGCTTAGACACAGATCCATGAAGTTTTTGATTTTTGGTAAGAGGAAGCTCCATCACACATCTCTCATCAACTCAGATGCTAAAAGATCAGCCTTAGCAGTGGTTATTGGGGTGGATGTGGTGGTGGTGAGGATTTTCAGTGGCGGCATCATCATTGGTATTTCTATCAAACCTCGTGTTGAAGATTATACCTCCACGACGGTGATGACAGCAGTGGTGTTGGGGATTTTCGGAGGAAAACCTAGTTTCATGTCGAGAAGTGAGGTATTTTTCGATGTATAAAAGCAGGCTGCAGGCGGAGAGAATGACAAAAAGAGATGAAGATGAATGGGCGGTGCTTTAAGTTTTAGGTTAAGCCAGATATATTCTCCAACTCTTAATCAAACTTTATAAATTAATCTTTTGGGCCTTTGGCCCATTAAACTTGAAAATATAATTTACTTTATTTTCGTTTGGGTTTTTTATTTATCCAACCTCAATATGACATTAATAAATAGTAATTGTTCCAACGAGTATATATATATATTGATTTTGTATAGGTCAAAACTATTTTATATTTATAAAATAAAGAATTTTTGACTTAGTGTTACATAAATTAATACTTTTAAAATATATATATATATATATATATATAGCCATATCGGAGCCGTGTCGGAGCCGTGTCAGTGTCCTAAATTTTTAGGAAAATCCGTATCGCCGTATCCGTATTCGTGCATCATAGTTCAAAAATCATACAATTTGTCTCCACAGTTAGTCAAGCTTACGACCAAATCACATGGTTCTTGATGAAAAAACCTTGTGTGTAAATAGGTTAGTATGTCGAAGGTCCCTGCCTACAAAATCTTCTATTCACTCCATCTTTGTGAGGATTTAGAATACTTACAAGATAATTCCATAATAATAATAGTACATCAATTTCCGGTGACCGTCAAGGCGAATTAATATACTTCGGTGACCTCAATGGATTTACGGTAATTGCAATGACCGGATGTCAATAAGATTTCTATCCGCTGCTTTTCGTTGATCACCAATTGAATTTACATTAATAACGTCATTGATTTCTGTCAGCTTAACTACAAATTGAGATATTTCAAAGTAATTTTTCGCAATTATTTATTTATTTTATTTAGATCAAACTTAAATAATTTTTTTTTTCAATTTAACAAACATCTCTAAGTAAAATTCAAAGTCCTACCATTACCTTAAAAAATAAATTAATTAATCATTTATACTTATTCCCGATTGTCCAAAACCTATCGTAATTATTGCTTTAACCATACGATAATGGTATCGAATGTATAAAAGGGAATCTACCAAAAAAAAAAAAAAGAATGTATAAAAGGGATTAGGAGAACAAAAGGACAAATGCTGGGAACAAATACAAAATATCGGTTTTATTGATTGTTTTTTGGGTTTTACTAATTAGAGTAGAACTAATTTAAAGTCATTCTTCAACTCCTGACACTTAAGCTAAAGTACAAAATCCAGCCCACCCCAATGAACACAACACACCAATGGCCGTACGACCAATGATATCAACCGTTAACGTATCATCATTCCATACTATGATGTCGACACAGAGTGACACAGACCTCTATTCTTAAATATTCCCTCTCTCTATCAATCATCACTTGCCCCTTTTCAACAATGAAAGAAGGTCCTAAAACTCCCATCTGTCGTCAGTTTCTCTGCCTCGGAAAATCCAAGAAATTTCGCATTTGCTGCACTAATTTAATCTGCTTTTAAAGGTGGGGTTTTTATTCCTTCGTAGTTTAAGGTGGCGGATTTAACATAGAGCTTGTCTGATTTCCTTAGTACAGCTTTTGGGTAGTTGTATTTATGTTAATATTAAATGGTTGTTTTTGGTGTACTCTCCAACTGTATATATGAACAAGAAATCAAGAATTGTATGTTGGGTGGGCAGGAGCAGATTGTGAGCTTAAAGATGGTGCAGACTCCCTTTTCGTGGCGCTATGGAGGTCGTCAAGTCTCTGTTTCTGGTTCCTTCAATGGGTAATTTTTCATTTCCCCAGATTCCCTTTCTACTATGTGTTTGTATGTGAGAGAATTTGGGGGTTTTGTGTGTGGTCTGCAGTTTCTTTCTAATATATGCTCTGCGTGTGTGAATTTGTGGTTCTTGAATTGATTTCTTGATCAGTTGTGTTCTTCCTATGATGCAAGTACAGTGTTTGAGTGTGATTTCTCCTTTAATTGCTTTCTTGATATGGTGTGAAGATAGTTTGAGTGTTTGTGTGGATTGATGGTGCTATTTGGTATTATATACAGGTGGAGTGAAAGAGTGCAAATGGTTTTAGTGGAAGGTTCTGAGAATGTTTTCCAGATAATCATTGATCTTCCTCCTGGTTTTTATCAGGTAAACTCAAACAAGAGCAAACACTTCCTCCACATTTAAATGCCCGATTACGCTAATGCTTGGATTTCAAATCCTTTTCGTTTTATTGGAGAAATAAGAGTTGAATCTTTGACAGCCACATTTAAGTTTATTATTAAGGGATAGTTACAATGTCATAACCTGAGGTTTGGCGTAATTACACGAACTTCCACGAGGTACGAGAGATTACAAAAATTTTCCCTAGCATAACCTGAGTCTTGGCCTAACGCATGCTACTATAATAATGAATTTCAAGTCAAATGTTGAGAAGTAAGCGAGAAGGGCAAATTAAGGTATGCATAAAAATTTAGCGATGACGTCATCACAATTCATTGATCCAGATGTAACGTAAATTCTTTGTGGGACAAAAGTTTTTGTATTCTCTCAAACCTGAGGCTAAGTTTGTGTATTAGGCAAAACCTTAATGTATGGCAGTGTAGTTATCCTTATTTTAGATGATTGTACAGATTATTAATCTTTGGATATTTTTGTGTTGCTAAACATTTGGTTTCAGTACAAATTCTTGGTGGATGATACATGGCGCGTTGACGAGCAGCAAGTTTGTCATACAGATGAGTATGGAACTATAAACAACGTTGTTATAGTAAGCTCAACCGAGTTTACTCCTCCAATCCTAAATACTGAAGCATTTCAGCAGCCTAGTACTAGCAGAGCAAATGTCGCAGTCATGCCATCTGTGGTCTGTTGTGTGTGTGTGTGTGTGTATATATTTCTTGTTTTTTCGGTTTTCCTTCTCATTGTTTCCCCAATTGATTGATTATGCTACTCTGGTTGGGAAAGCAGGGCTCTTCATCTGGTGGGAACTCTAATGAACCAGTTCTGCAATTACCATTGGATGGTGAAAGGAATGTTTTTCTTCAAGTTCTATCTGTTCATTTGCTATCTTCCACAATGTACGAGTTGATCCCAAATTCAGGCAAGGTTTGACTGCCGTTAGCTCTATTTTTCTTTCTTTCTTTCTTTTTCCACCGTGTTTTAATGCTGTTTCTTGGGGATAGTTTTCTTTGATTTCATTATGATCCTCATTTTCCTAATTCCTTTGTTTAATTTTATCGTGTTTCATCAAAGTGTAGGCCATTGCATTGGATGTTGAGGTGGATGTCGAACAAGCTTTCCATGTTATGCATGATTTGGTACAAATTCTTATTTCTTCATTTTCTGAATATATATGGCACATAAGCTACATCAAAGAATCAGTGTCTTATGCCATGGACTTCTCTCTATTTAATTCATTTTAGTTGGGACTTTAGCATATACTACATCCGTCTTCAAGCCAGGTTACGAATCTTCTAGATAGCAAGAACGATCACGATCACGATCACTTAAGCTTGATAACTATTTCCAAACTATTGATTTCACACCTTTTACCCTAATAAGATGATTATCGTTTGTTAGCGACTTACAGTTGTGCCTCTGTGGGATTCACAAAGAGGACAGATGGTTGGAATGTTAACTGCTTCAGATTTTATCTTGATTTTACTTCAGGTAGTGCATATGATCTTGAAAATACGATTGCTTAAGTGATTATTTTGTTTTCTAAACATAAATTACAGCATGTTCTTTTTTTTAATCTGAAACGACTTTCCTTGCCGTAGCAGCTGCACAGAAATCACCCTGAACTTGCAGAACAAACAATTTCTTCCTGGAAAGGCTGGAAATTAGAACATCACAGAGATGTAATTGGCACTATGGCTCCACTCCAGAGGAGACCTTTAATCCATGTAAAATACTCTTACTCTGTTAAATTACACGGTTTTTTACACTTAGCCCCTGTGGCAAAACAGCGTGGGGGCTTAGTGTAATTTATAAACTGTAGGCACAGTGCAACTGTAATTATATCTAAACGTGAATACCTTGTATAAGTTTCTATAGCCCATGGGGGCTATAAGTATGAATCCCTAAATTCTACGAAGCTTATATGAAGCTAACTCACTTCGTAACAATGCCAAAATATACAGGCTGGTCCGGATGACTCCTTAGCGGATGTGGCTTCAAGAATTCTGCAGAATAATATTTCTTCTGTTCCCATTTTACATTCAGTAAATGAATCATGTCCTTGTTTGTTACATGTTGCTTCCCTTGCTGGAATATTAAAGAGTAAGCATGTATTTCAAACTTTCTAATTCGTCACCGTTTTTTCCTTCTTTTTTTGTTTTTCTTTTCATTATTTTCTTATGTTAAAAATTTTCAGATATATGCAGCCACTTTAGGCGCCATCTTGGACATGTGACTGTTTTACGGCAACCAATCGGTCACCTTCCATTAGGTACTTGGGATTTACAAGTTAGAAGAGCATATGCCCGTCCATTATTGACGTTACGCTTAAATGATCCTCTAACTTCTGCTCTTATTTTACTACTTGAAGGTGAATGATGGCTTCCTTTGTATTTTTTTTCAAAATATCTTGCTGTCGTAAATTGGTGAAGTAATTCTCTTTCTCCATTTTCTCGTTTTAGTACAGCTCAAATAAGTTCGATTCCGATTCTTGACAATGAGGGTAACTTTGTAAATGTGTACTCTAGAAGGTAATGAACCTCTCTGGAATGACTCTTCAAACATTATAGTTTAGGGATAATTAAACTAACTTCCCCTGTTGCTTGAAAATTTTACATTTCTGACTGGATCAATGAATTCTATTGATGACAAGACTAATCTTTTATGAATACCTTATGTTACCCTTGGAACTTACTAGTCCATATTTGATTTTAAATCCACGACTATAATAGCGTGTGCATACCAAACCTCAGAGTAAGCAAGTGTAATTGTCCCTATATTTTACTAAGCTTTTGAGTTTATTATAGATGTCTCCTAGTTCAGAATTCTGTTGGGACCTTGTTTATGCAGTGATATTACCTCGTTGGCGAAGGACAATATATATAGGCACATACAACTTAACCAGATGACAATTTCTCAAGTAAGTCGAATTGAATACACCCTATGTTGGTTATCATTTGCATTGAAAGAGTTGCAATGTTTGTAAAGACAGTGATTCTTCTTTATGATTCACATGATGCCTACTTGCCAATTGATTTTCCTGAAAACACTAGTTATTCGTGCTCTTGGCCTTATGGATGGTACTTTATGACTCGTTTGTGCCAATATTCAGTTAAAACTTGAAAATAGACAATTAAATGAGAATCATATAAAGTTGGTCCAAAATTGGAACCCTGAAGCATAATACTATAGAAGATCACACAATCTCAGTCTAAACTTCACCGTATGTGGAAAGATACTGCTTTGGGCTAGTCCAATAAGTATATCATTCCATCCCGTAATTTTAGTAAACATGTCATAATCAATCATGTTCAGGCCCTGGAGCTTAACGACGGCCGGATGCAATACCATACGTGCACTAGATTTGATTCTTTGTTTCGAGTAATGGAGCTTCTCTGCCAACCAGGTTTGTTCGTTCGACTTTTTATGCCTTTCGCATTTGAACTTGTAATGCCAGTTTAACTATGCCTTTTGTTGCGTTTCTTCTCCTCCTCAGATGTTCGCCACGTAATTGTCGTGGAGGCTGCCAGCCAACGTCTTGAAGGAATAATCACTTTGAGGGACGTGTTTGATTTTTTCTCCAGATAGATCAGCTATTTAGTTTCTCATCAGGATTTAAACTTAATACTGCAGAGAGCAGGTCCTTTACTAGAATTACTATACTTGTTAAGTATGCATTTGATGGCAACAGAAGAGTTCCTTTGAGTTGATCTTGTGAATAATTTCTTTTGCAATTTCAGCCAGCTCCTTTAATTTTGTTGCTATCAGGCTATTGATCACAAAGAACTAAATTATTTGTTTGTCACGACCTGAGATTGAGTGAAAGTAACTCATCCATTTTTAATCAAATGTTTGGTGTTCGAATCATAATTTAGATATGAAATAGTTTTATATCTCATGGTCATTCCACACTTTGAGGTGCTCCCAATTCAGCGAGAGAAACTACTCAATGTAGTCGACAGTGAATACCCTAATCTATATCTATAATAATAATAATAATAACAACAATAATAATAATAATCTATATATATTATAAAAGAGCGAATTGCGTTTTTTGATTTTTTGAAATTTTGAGATCGGCCAAAATACCCCTATTGTAAGTTTTTTAATATAATACAATTAAGGGTATTTTTGTAAAGTACTAAATTGATGCATAAATATTTTTTTTTGTGATTGATCAAAATACCTCATTGTAAGTTTTTGATATAATACAATTAAGGGTAATTT
>JBBMKE010189544.1:0-15150 GCA_037834125.1 Lippia alba | reverse complement strand
TCGGCCACGAACTATAAGGCCGAGTACGAGGGAATCATCGCGGGAATTAGACTAGCTAAATAACAAGGAGTCGAAGACCTGGTAGCCCTCATAGATTCATAACTAGTGGCGAGTCAGTTCGATGGAACGTACGACGCAAGGGAAGAGTCGATGGTAAAGTATCCCGACCTAGTCAAAACATGGGCATCAAAATTCAAACGCTTCACAATCTAGCAGATTCCCCACGAGAAGAATGAAAGAGCCAACGCGCTCTCGAAGGTAGCCAACGGACTACGAGGAACGAGTGACAGGTCGATTACTTTCTTCTCGAATGCTTCAAGATCGATCGACACCAACACGGAAGTCATGAGCCTCGATCCAGCAGAGCCATGTTGGCTCAATGAGATCGTCATCTACCTCAGAGACAGGATACTCCCGGAGAACAAAACGGAAGGACGCCGGCTTATGGCTCGATCAGCAAGCTATATCATGGACTCGAGCGATTTGTTGTTCAAAATGTCTTTCCGGGAACCTGCTAAATGATGCCTACGACTGTCTCAAGCCAAAGAAGTCCTCGAGGAAGTACACGCCGGATCCTGCGGAAACCACTCCGGCGGCCGGGCCCTAGTTAAGAAAGTCTCTCGAGCATGGTACTACTGGCCAACAATGATAAGAGACGCAATACACTTTGCGAGAAGGTGTCCCAGCTGCCAGAAGCACGCCAACCTCGCCCATCAACACCCTGGCGAGATGATTCCCATTGAGATTTCATGGTCGTTCGACCAATGGGAAATCGACATAGTTGGGTCATTTCCACTAGCTCTCACAACATCGATACGCAATCGTATGCGTTGAGTATTTCACCAAGCGGGTCGAAGCGGTGTCGGTCCACAAGACCACGTTTGTGGGCGTGACCCGATTCCTCTGGAAGAATGTCATCTGCAGATTCGGGATACCGAGAGTTCTGATATACGATAATGGGTCTCAGTTCCATAGCAAACAGTTCAAGCGATATTGTTCCAAATTAGGAATAAATTTGAGGTTCACTTTAGTTGGACACTCCAGGCGAATGGGCAGACCGAGGTGACAAATCGGACGATCATGCAAAACTTGAAGGCAAAACTGGTAGACAAGAAGAGTGATTGGGCCAAACAACTCGACGGAGTATTATGGGTCTATTGAACAACTTCGTGCACTGCTACCGGAGAAATGAAATTTTCAATGGTCTATGGTTCCGAGGCAATGATCCCGGTGGAATTGCTCCATCCCACTGCTCGAGTGACTCATTTTCAAGCCGACCAGAATCGAGAAAACCGGCAATTCGAGTTGGATACCATTGAAGAAAAAAGGGGGCAAGGTTACCGTTGAATACAGTAATATCGGGCCTCCATGATTAAAAGCTACAACAAAAACGTCCGCCCCCGACAATTTCGGATAGGCAATTTGGTCCTCAAGAAAGTCGACGTAACCAAAAACGTCGGAAAACTCGACGTAAATTGGGAAGGACCCTTTCGGATCACTACAATCGGAAAAAATTAAGTCTGCCATCTTGAGCAGATGGATGGCACACAAGTACCTCGATCCTGGAATGTGCATAACCTTAGAAACTTCTATTCTTGAATCTATACTACATTTGTATCGATTTTGTTGTGTTCTTATCAATAAAGAATACTCGATTTATCCGACTATCATACTTTTCTTTCGAGTTAAATAGTTTGATTAACAAGTCAAACACAAAGTGAAGTTTTACGATTATGCGCTCGAAATTTGCGTTAAATTTTACATTTGGATTTTTGGGATGGGAGTTTCAGTCGGCCAAACCGGACCGACTACGATTACAAAATCTGGGCATAGCCCTTTGGATTGTTACATCGGGAACAGTCGTCGGCCACCCGGGTCGACTAACAACTTGCTGAAAGAAAAATAACAAAATTAGAAATGAAAAACAGAAACCTAAAACTGCATACAACCTCCATTCAACCGGCCATCAATCGAGCTCGTCATCCGACTTCTCCTCATCTTCAAACTCAAAGTCGGGAAAGACCTCCTTCAGGATCCTCGACTGCATCATTGTGATGATATCGGCCTCTTGAGGCAGCTTACTCGGATCTTCCAGTTGGTTAGTACAAATTATTTTGGCCAATTCAATGGTAAAGCCATATTCGTGCTTGTTCTAATCGATCTTCTCAGTCCGAGCCGTCTCTTCGATCTGGGGAGGAGGTCGAGGATCCGGACAACGAAGCCCAACCTTGGCACGGTCAATTACCGAATGATAGTCTGCTGTCCGGCATTGCACAAGGCATAGCTCGAAGCCCTCCTTCATGCCAGCTATGCCAAATGGAACTGTCGCCGTTTGAAAGTCGGGAATTTCATGAATTTGTAGATTTAGTAAGTTTCGAGTCGGCCATTAGTACCGATAGGATTGTCGGCATCGGTCAACAACTTTTCAAGCTCCCTCAACTTGCCCAGCCCTCTCTCCGTTCTGATACGCTTCAACCGTTATGATCGATTGCGCATCGAGCTCTACATGCACCTTGATTAACTCCTTCAACTTGACGTCGAGTTGTTCCTTGAGCACCCTCGAGGACTCCGTTGCTTCATCCCTTGATTTTTTCGCTGATTCGAGTTTCGAGCCTAGTAGGGCGTTATCCATTTCTAGGTCCTCAATCCTCTTCCTGAGCCCCTCAACCTCCGAGTCGACTGAAGACTTAGGTTCCAGCTTGGCTCTTCCCTCCTTGTAGACTTGAGCACGTCGACTGCTGTGGAATAGATCTTGCACAAACTGCACGAAAACTTTAATTAAAATCTATCGAATGAGGCATTACAAGGTAAATCAATCAGAAACTTACCCCAACCGTCTTTACGGCAGCGCTCATTTCCAGCTCAATGTCTGTCATCTGCCATCTTGAGCGATGGTCGATTATAGTTTGAAGGCTGTGGTAGGCGGCACCAACTACCCGATCATCTCGGGGGCTTGACCCCAATCGACGATATTGCCCATCCTCCTTCCGAGTTGAAGTCCGCCAGGCAAATGTGGCTCGGTGATCTTCAGCATTTTGAATAAGTCGGTGACGTGGCATCAGGGGCTTTGAACGACCGGTTGGCCATCCTAATCGCCTCCAGTGAGAAGGGGGTCGACGTCTTTTCGGTCATGGACGGAATAGTCGGCAAGTCCGAGGACGAAATCGTTCCATTTGATTTACTTTCCCTGGCCTGAGCAGTATCCTTCTCTTTGCTTGTAACATTCGGCCTAGGAGTTTTCGAAGCGTCCTCCTTGCTCTTTTTCGACTTCTTGCATCAGTCATCCTGTTCGGGGCTACCTTGTCCTTTCTTTTGGCACCAGTGGACTGATTAGCCAGACCGCCTGCAGCTTGGGTCGGTCGATTCTGCACCGGTTGAGCCTGTGGAGCCGTCACAGGGGGTCGAGCAATAGGGGCGTCGGCCGTCTTATGCTGAGCAACCGCCTTCGCCCCTCAACCACCACATCCTCCTCATCGAGGTCACCATGTCACCGAGAACCAGGTTCAAGTGACTCATGATTTCTTTATCTGCAAAAGAGAGAAAAATTTTAGAGCAATCACTCGGCAGAAAATCGATAGAAAAAAATATAAACACGAGCAATTCAATAGACAGCTTCACTGGACTATTTTAGTACCAGGGTTAAATCTTCTGTTTGGGATCCCGGGGGCTATGCCAAAGTTGACCAACATCTTCTCTTCGGTTAACTTCTTACAATCGAAAACGTCGAGATTGAGCATGTCCCTTATAAAAACATTCGACCATCTAGGGAAACCCGGAGAAAACGTTTTACTCGGCTTTCAATTCCAAATCCTATTATTTAACCCGGGACACCCATCCTACTCTCAATGAATACGAACTGCTTTTTCCAATCGGCCCCGTGTGAGGAGGTCGGTGACGTCATAAATTTATGGCTCGATTTAAATGCTAGCTGAACAAAGCTGTAACCGGAGCCTGACTTTTCTTTCGATATTTTTGCCTTGAAAAGTTCCCTTATAACGCCGACCATGGGGATCCCAAAATACCTCATCAGCACTTGAATGCCATTTATCATGGCATAGGCGTTCGGCATCAATTAGGTCAGGCAAATATTAAAGTGGTTCAATAGCTCGAGGGTCTCTTCATCAATGGGAACCCTAAATCCCGAGTCGACGTGTTTCTAATGGATCGCAATACACCCATTGGGAGGATCGGTCAGCCTTTGCCCTGTGGTCGGGCAGAACACTCGGTAGCCTTTTGGGACCACCTCACCACCGAACAGTGTCTCGCGAAGATCAGTCAGTATTTTGTCATTAATTTTGCATGTAATAAACCAAACATTCTTTAGCAGTACTCGATCCAGAGATTTCTTGCCGTAAGGGATCTGTATAGAGTCTTCTTCTTCATCTGATCCCTGCTGATTGCATTCGGGTGGCAGTTCCTCGTTGATTAAATGTGGCATCGCCCTCTCCGGGTGCATACCCACAAGATGTACTACTGTGACCGGCTTTGCCAAGATCACGGTATGGGACGGAGAGGTCGAGTGCCTGTCCCCTGATTCCATCGACCGACTCATTATATTAACCTCTTTGTCAGAGTCCTCCCTCAAATTTCTCGGCTCGTTCTTACGCTAGCTAGCTACACTAGACTCTGAGCCGGAGCTAGTCTCCTCACTCGAGCTCCATGAGTTCGAAGACGCAAGTGAAGACATCCCACAACTCGAACTGATTGAATCGACTAAAATCCTTTCCGATAAATCTTCTCCTCGAAATAATGATCAAGTGGTTTAGTGTCAGGAAAAAGGGTCGAATGCAGGTCGAGATGTGATTTGTCTCTCACTCACACACGAAAGCTCAAAGAAATAAAAGAAAATACTATAATAGAAAATGTTGAGCAAAGAAACTCACCGGTTGAAGTCAACGTCCTGGCACGGATTCCTTGCTCGCTGCTCGAAAATTCCGATCTTTCTGGCTCTCTGAATATCGCTAAGTAAGGGGTATAATAAAATGACCCAGGGGCCTTATATAGGAAGCATTTGGGCGGGAATTCCGAAGGCGAAACGTAGTTATCATTACTCTGGGGCCCACTCCGGAGAACTAATAGGCAGACCCCACGTGTCCCGTGAGCTAATGACGTGGGCCAAAACCTCCATGCCACGTGCGCAACACATGGCCCATTTGACAAGCCCCACGTGGCAGACTGTGCCACGTAAGAGAGATGTTATAGCCAGCTAGGGGACCCACAAGCCATACTTAGTCGATTACGTAGACAGGAAGGCGTAGTCGAATGGAAGCCGACCGCGGCAGGGCACGCTCTGCCCACACGCAAGCTAAAGGACCAATCGAATGAAATTCGGCTAGCTCTCAGTCAGTCGATCCCTATCTGAGACGTACCGTATTGGCGTACAGGCAGCATTTAATACTCCTGACACCCGTACGGATAAGTCCACCTCCCCTCCTCAGGTATAAATACCCCCTCATTCATGTCATTTATTACGCACATTTAATACGCTTAAGTCTAACATATCGACATATCCGTACTCGAATACTAACTTGATCATCGGAGTGCCGACATAGGGTAAAACCCAACCTGTCCCTATTCGGTCTCCTAGTTCACGTTTTGTTCCATCTTTCAGGTCACTAGATTGAGTCCCTAGAAATCTATAAATTTCGAGTGATCTAGTTGAAGGGAGTTCGACCACCGAATTTCGACACGATCAGATCAATATTGTAGCACACGCATTGATTATAAGGAATTTTTACGGGAGGATTTTAAGTAAGTCATTTAAACAACCCAACTTGGATGGACATATGAAGAGCAAGAAAATCACATAACTCTAAACATCAGGGTTCCAATCGCGGGAGCAGGTGGGAATTTGAATTTGAATTTCTTAGCTTTTATTGGACACGATTTCAGCTAGGTTCAAGTTAAGTTTAGACATCCAAATAAATCTAAAATCTTCCTAGTCCTCACGCTAGCTGAACTTCCTTCAATGAAGTTAATGAACTTTAATAAAGGCATTGTTTAAATTAAATTAATGAACCTTTATCTTCTCGTTGATGCACAATATACTAATATGACAGTATCATTCATAATTGAAATTTATTTAAATTATATTTTTATTTTTGAGTTCTTTTTTATTCAATTTCAAATTCGAAACAGAACCAAATTAAAATAGCAACCTAAGACAGCCCCTAGAGGGCTTCTTTTATTGGGCTGCCATCTGTCTGTTAGTGGAGGCCCACATTAAATAGTTTCTTTTGCCACTGTATTGGGATTTAAGAACATTATCAATTCTTACTCAACCTTAAAATATTAACTGGGCCCGTTTACCCGATGTTAAAACTGTAGCTCCGCAATAGGCCTACTGAGTAAGCCCATATCAAATTATGTAGTTATCTTGCCGACAGAGATTGGTTCAAGTGGTTAATAAGTTCGTTCTCTAAATCAAGGTCCTAGATTCAAATCTCGATTAGGTGTTCGTGTGTTAAAAAATATATATTATGTAGTTATCCCTCTCTGTACTGAAAATTTTATATCGTTGTGTCGTCTCTGGATGGATGAATTATGGCTTCTAACATTCGTAGTGCTTGGATTCAAATTTCAAAACAAAATCTGACAACTTTATAAGTTCGGAAGATGTAAAATTCTACAATTAAATTTAGGTCTAACCATTTTGATGTAACAGTTTTTGAAGTTGGTCAATTAATTTTGTTCAGAATTCAATGGGGACCTGAACTTATCAAGACTACGTCTACATCTTAAAAAAAAGGGGTTTTCAAAGAAGAAGTGATGGTCGCCGAATAAACTAAATTGTCATCCATTCAAGACAAAAACATATCGAGATAATGAAGTGATCATGAGGTTGATATTGGATGTACTTATGTGGAAAATGATGATCAATTAGAACGCAATTAATTATCCAAAAAAGAAAGAAATAAAATGAGTGCAATTTTGACTATTAGAACCTGAGCTACTAATCCACTTCAATTCTCAAATCTTTACGGCCAAAAGATTGGAAAAGTCCAATTTATGACCCATTAATTAATTCCATTTTTTTTTTAAAAATATATCATCTTGCCCTTATTATTTGACATTTAATTGGAATGCACATATTTATGACATCGTATTTCTTGTTACAATTATGTATTTTATTCTCTCTCACTCGTCAACATGTTAAATATATTAACACTCGATATAAAATATAAAAACAAACGAGAGTGTAAATCCAAACCGGATATTTATACGGAAAAGGAGTCAAGGAGCCAACCAAAGTTGCCAGGAATAGTATACTTTAGGCAGTAATAAACATCTATCCCAAATGATGGCCGTTTCCGAGCAATGCATTAATCCCTTTCCCTTTGATTCGTATTATTTAATTAGCAAACAAAGAATAGTAGCATATGCTTAGTGGTTTTGGGGCATAAACATTACTTTAATTCAGGAAGGCAGAAAGAAGACCTTGAATATATACACGATCACACGTCCGCATAAAGAAGGTTAAAGGTGATATATACTAATGCAATTTTAAGGCTTAAAATTTCCAAATGGAACCCACAAACTATGCAATAAAGGAAACAAAGACTCGCTTTGGCGGTTTTGGTGGCTGATGACGATGAGGGAAGATTATGCCAAAAAGTAAACAAAGTTCATTTTGTGATATATAACTATATAAGACCCTATCACCATGCATGCATGCATGCCGTGGTAAATATTTGGTGCATAATTATTACAATTTACAAAGATGGGTCAAATGGGTTGATTTCTGGTTTGAAAGCTGAATCAGTAAGGATAATTTTTTAATTATGAAGAGACTCATTTATCTTTAACTAACGTAACTGGCAGAAGTTTGAATTTTGACTTTGATTCACCTTTAAATCTCTTAATCAATTGTCTCATCCTATAAGATACTTATAATTCAGCGAGGAAGTTAGTTGTTATCGTATACGGTGAAATAATTTTATGATCTTTGGAAGGTGGCAACTAGTTGCGTACTCCTCCATCACTTCAGTTTCATAATTTCACCAAATTTTCTTGGATCCCCGGCCCGGTCCTTGATAATGAAATCTAATGATATATGTATTTAAACAACTCTTTTCTTTCAAATATATTTTCAAATAATGAAATAAATGTAGGCTACATATATTTGGCAAAGATTAATATTATTCTCTATAATTGACTAGATAAAAATTAATTAAGAGTATGGTACCACTCCAAATATCATTATAATAATTTCCCTTTTCTCTTTCATTGCCTTTTTTTGTTAATTTTATTTTTAGGTGGGGCCAATGCATATGATATTTGGAAAGAGGGTGGAAATAACCGGCCTCGCAATTCTTTTGTTTATAAAAGTGGGGCATTCATATCTGGGGGCATGTGCCTTGAACTAAAACCTCAATGAATGTTCTAATTCTCAATATGAACCCACCTCTTTTTCCATTGATTGAAAATGCTGCAGATCATCGTCATATTCATAATAACCTTTTAATCAAGTGCATGTTCTTTTTGGATTGTTTTAGCATATTTGGAATTAATAGCCAACGTAATGGATTGATACCGATATAGATACTTAAAATAATATAATATAAATATGTCGATATAATTTATTTATTAAATGTGTCTGACACAATTTTAAAGATATACAACACATCATACAACTTGATCTTACCTAGGAATGTAAATAAGCCGAGTCGAGGAGGCGATTACATTGTTGGTGGTGGGAGCAGCCTGAAACATGGTGGTTGTGACCAGTCTGCTGCAGGCGACGGCAGTGAGATTCTTGAAGCTACAAGAGGTTGTCGATCAAGTTGGTAGTGGGGGTGGCACTGTGGCGGTTGTCGCAAAAGCCGTTAATGAAACACTGTTGAAGGAGATGAAATATTATACATAATTTTGTTAGTTTGAAAATCACATGGTTCAAACTTTTCTTTAGCCCACTTGCAAAGTTTGGGAGATTGCATTCCTAATCCTTCCTAAAAATGAAGTTGTCTTTATTTTCTTTTTTAGGTAATAAGTTATTGCTTGCATAATTGATTCTCTTTTAAGAAAAAAAATAGAATCTATCTATCTATATATGAAATAAGTACATTAAAGTATCCAACACCAATCGAAAAAGTAAATTAAAATCATCCAGATTAATTGTGGCTCAAATAATAAATTTTAATTTCATGAATAGGAACATATCATTGAATGGTAGGTAGACATTATCGTTTTCCAATTTATTTGTATATTTTAGCCACTAGCCGTAGAAAATGTCTCAATTTTTAGTAGCACTAGCTTTAGAAAATTATGTGCTTTCATGGGTGATAATATTGATTTGGATTTGTGGGTCCCGCACAAACTCAAGTCGGTTGAGTTTAAGTTAGTTTGATAATCGGACAATTAGTTCTTAACCTAACAGTGAAAATTTCATAAATAAAAGTTCTTAGGTTTGAATTCATATATGCATATGTATATATTTGGAAATGTAAAATGAAAACTATGCCTTTAAAACCCCTAATAATTACTAAGGAAATATATAAATTAAGTGACACATGAATCAAATGCGTTACTTACGATTTTTATTAAATTATAAATATCTCAAATAATGAGATAACTTATCAAAATATTTAAAATTACTTCGTGCTCGATTCAATATTAACGGTGATTGTTGTATTTAAACGGTGTTGTTTGGCATTTTCAAGATAATGCTATTTCTTATGGGCCGCAAATGCCCTTTTCACGTGTCCAAGCTAAAGAAATCTAAGATTTTCCTTCTTTAAAGAAATTGCTTTATGGTTTAGGGTATCCTTTTGCTTTACCAACCAAGAATGTGTGCTACACAACTATTGCTCATCTTAATTAAACCTGTCTGTGTATAATCTAAGTATTTCGTAATAGTGATTGCTTAGTTGAAAGACATACATTGCTTTCTTAATTTAATTTATAGGTTTTATATTGAATAAATAATACGAGGGATTGCAGTTTCTTACCTAATCTAATTAGTTTATGTATTAAGTGAGCTTAACTTAGAGGATGCAGCATAACTACAGAAAAATAAAATGTTGGTAAATGGAGTATTTTAATATTAAAATTATTATTATTTACATTTATTTATCTTTTTATTTATTTCATTTAATATTTATTTGTTTGGTACGCGGATGTGTGAGAATTATTACATTAATGTGTATAAACTTTTTGTTTTGTCACTACCCCACTACGTAATCTTTATTAGACCATGACATATTATAGTTCACTACCACTTTATTGGAGTTAATTACAACTATTTAGTGATTAATATTCCAAGGAGATTTCTACACCAATAAATAGGGAATATTTCTTTATTGGGCATACATACACAAGACACACAAAAAGAATTTCTAAACACATACTCTGTATTCACTAAACGGAGAGAGTACGGATTAAAGAATGATGTTCTTTGGTGGAGCTTTAAACTCAATAATTTATCCAGAGTTGTTTGAGTTATACGATATTATCAAGTTATTGTATCCTATAAGGGACATGTCAAAAATGTAACTACTGAATCGATAGAAATAAATTACTGTAATGAACTTAAATTTTTTTAAAAAGAACAAGATATTCTCACCTCAGCCTGAGTTCATTACTTGTAATTTCCAACTCTAAACTTATCTTTTCATCGATACAGAAGAAATAAAAAGTGGGGATAAAAAGTTAGTTTGTTGTGTTTCTACGCTGACCAATTTACTAAGACTAATTAGTCACTTAAACTAGTTCTGCTCTTATGTCTAGAATTCAAAAAATTCTAGCTCAAATGAATCCAATCCAATTAATCAAAATAGTAAGTGAATTATATTTATTATCTTATTTGTATTATTTCTAATTTTTTTATTAATTATATAACAGTATAAAATATTAATTTCTCGTTATACCAATTTGATCGAGTTAGATTTAGATTAAAATTACCTTAAAACTAGCTAAAGTTCTGTTTCATTTGAGTTTATTTATTCCCATAAATAAATTGAACAATTTTTAATTTAATAAATTCAAAACTCGCAATAGAGCTCAATTATATGATTTGGGAAATAGTAAACGACGCGTAAAGTGTCAATCTCGTGCGTTTCGTCTCGTATTTTTATCACTAAAGCTCGTTCCAAGTTAATTACTTCACATGTATAAAATTAATAAATTAAATATAAAAAAAATCAGAAGATATCTAATTATTCCATTACATAGGATTTAGTTTATACTCCTTGTACCCAGCATTAAATCAGTGGGCATCAGCCAATCATTGTTGGCCAGATTATCATACGAACCTGTGGCCGGTCGAGCGATTCTTTTTCCCCTTATTTTTCGCCTTTTTAGAGTAGCAGCTATAATCCCTTTATTCATCAAATATAAGAATCTTAAACGAGGACAACTCAACCAAATGATTTATGAATATAAGCGACACCTCAATTGATTTTACGAGTGACCATATGATTTAAAACTGATCCGAAATTCTATTACACAAATATTTCAAAAACTATAATTTTAACCACTTCCGTTATTATATCCAACATTTTTCATATTATTTTTTTAAAAAAAATCATATCATCGTATCTGATCGAATCGATTTTCGATTGACTGGCCACTTGAATTTTTATTGATGTGGAGTCTCGAAGAAGTGTAGGTTTACAAGAATGAAGGTAAACGTAAGTTGAAGGCCGACCAAGAATTAGTGGGATTTAATGTATGTCGGCACTCCGATATTCAAGTCGAGTAGACTTGAAGTGCAATAAATGAGCTTACCAAATGATAATGATGATATTAGATAATATTGATAGGTGCATTTAATACTCTCTCAGGTACGGTACGGATGTACAATTCGTATTTAATTTTGGAGTGGAGGGTCCCACGTTGGTGACCAAGTCGACTATCGACTTTGAATCGTAAGTCGAGGTCAGACTACGACTCACCATGAACCATGTCGAGGTTTGGTCGACCAATTGACGGGAACCTTGGATGGTTTGACAGATGATCGACCTGCCCTCAACTTGTCGAGTAAACCCATGACGCGTGATGGGTCTAACCCGCGTGACGCGTGACACAGAATTAATGGGCCACGTGGAGCAACGGTTTTGGCCTACATCGGTATCCATATTATATTGTTTCATGTCTCATTCTTGTGTTATAAGTAAGAAGATTCAATTGAAATCTCTCCAACATTTAGCATCTGATCTAAAAAGATAAATGAATTAATTTTATTTGATCAATCATATCTTATAATATATATATAATTTAAAATGTATATATATATTATTATATTCTATGATTTCTATCGTGCCGAACATCATCTTATACCTGTGTGCCTATTCAAATCTTCATACCTAAATTGAACGGTTAGAGACGGCCCCTTTCGTTTCCGGTTGAGTTTTAACTTTTAACCTTACAATTGTCAAATATTCGTCTTAAATCGACGTGGAGTGACGGTGGGAGTGAAGTAGTCTGGCATTTTCTGGGTAGTTTCCGTTACATAGTGAAATTCAATTGAGGGAGAGGAATAAGAATAGATGCCAATACAAATACAAATACAAAGAATATAATATAATGATTATTCAATTTCGGTCATTATTATGAAAGTAACATATGCTGAAATTGATGATGCTTCCCGGAACAAGTCTCCTCGCTGGCTTCCTCATATCATAACCCCCACGTCACTCGTTACGGAACGCGGCCTTCCGCTAACTAACCTTCTTTTTTGCTTTAATTACAAATAAGCCACTTGACTTATTATGGGACGAATAGTACGGTATAGCCCGCCCAATGCACCATCAACGCGCTACCGGCTACCACAATTGCATATTTGCATAGTTAATGTCTTCTACTGCATTTATGACTTCATATAGTACATTTTCCAAAGCTACACTCACTTGCTCACTTATGTTTTAGTACGAGGGTGTTGGATATGTAGTATTAGGGACAATTGTATGAATTGATTTTGTCTAATTTTCGGGTTTGATAGATTAGACTGAGTAAGTGTAACTCGCTTCATTTAATATTTGATTCGGAATAATTTGAGTATTGTAGATGGATGGGAAGAAATTATATGGACTTATAAATCTTTAAAAGGATATCCGACTATAACAAAACAATTTTTTTTTTCTGATTTTGAAAAAAATTCAACTTCTCTTTCTCTTTTAAATTTATTTGGTCTTAATCTTTAAATAATAAAGAGATCAATCATGTCGAGGTTCAAATTACTAATTTTTATTAAAAATTAAAGAATTATTTTCACTCAATCACATTATAATTGCATTTGGGTTATTGAATGTTAACTTAGAGAAATATTATAATTTTTTGAAGCAATATAATTGATATTTTTGGAATTTTGGAGTTAGGTTGTCGTTCAGATTTTGTTGGGCGGAAGGAGGGACGTGTTGTGAAGAAATAGGCGAGTGAAGTAGGGACAAACCTAAGAGGAATATAGGAATATGATACAATAATTTCACTGTCCCGGTCTACACGCTTCCGAGGGGCATTTACGTAGTATTCTTCTCATTCGAGGGCATTCTTTGTGCCACCACAGTTTCCCAACCATATAAGATAACAAAAGTTTATTCAACTCTCTATGATGTTCATCGCCCATAGGTATTACCCAAAAACCATCTCTCTCTCTCTCATCCGCATCAATTCCAGCTGAGATTCTTCACAGGTATGGATTTGCAAACACCAACTGCTATTTCTTTAAGAACCTCATCTCTGATTTATGCTATTATTTAGCTGGAGTCTTTGATTTTGGGGTTGTGTTCAATTTCTGTTTGATTCTTAGGAGGAGCTGCGATTTGGTTGATTAATGATTTATATTTTGCACTTCTAAATCCATCTCTTTGTTGTATGCGTATTTTTCCTTTCTGGAGTCGAGAATCACTTACTCTGTTTTTGGCCTTTTTCTTTTCTCTTGGTAGATCGTGTCATTTATTAGCATCTATAAGTGAAAGTTGATTCTGAAATCTGAAGAATAGTTGGACTTTATTCTTGTTTTTTAAAAGATTTATGGGCCAAGGTTTTATTTTTGTTTGTAAAAGATTTGTGGGCAAGGTTAAAAGAGGATTTCTTGGTGCGGGGTTTATTTTGAAGTGCTCTCAGGTGTAGCTGAAAACTTGGTTTGACTTTTTGGTGCTTTTTTTGTGTTTGGCGTTGTTGTCGCTATGACCTATATGCTGATTAGGTCCTTTCCGTCCCCTTTCTTCCTTTTCTGTGTCTTAGTTGAATTTCATCATAATTTGCGCACCAAGTTTCCAAATTTGCTTCCCAGATCTGGTAAAGCTGACATTTGCTATCCATGATTGACTTATAATGCAAAAACACAGTATTGTAGCCTTTTTTATTGTGTTTTAATTATGCTTGTTGCATCTGAATTCGTCTGTTGCCTGTTATTTGTGGATGTACTTGGCTTCTCAAATTCATTGGATATTAAAAAAAAATTGAACTTGCCCCTTCCTTGATTTCGGATTCTGATTTCGGAGTAATTATTAGTACAACATGTACATGGTAAAATTTTGATATGATAACCAGAAGCATCGGAATAGGGTTATTATGAATTTTCTCTTTACTAGTATTAGTTGTGCATCTACCCTATAGTGATTATTTGGAATAAAGTATCTACAAACTAAAGAAGCGACCTTAAAAAATAATCTCAGTCTGCCTTTGCCTGAATGGTTTTTGCTAGAGTTTGTAATTCTCAAAGCATCTTGCGGTGTCCGAGGCTTGAAAATGCATTCTAACTTGATATAGATGATGAAAATCTCTAATCCATTTCTTCTCTTTGCAGATTTTGTTGGTTACTGAATATTACCATAAAGCTCTAGTCTTTCAGTGGATTTATCAAATTTATCCACACCCTTCCCTTTTGTTGCCGAAAGAATTAATGTCAATTGAGATTTTGCAGCCATCTAAACAGGAATAACATAGAATCCCTTTCATAGCTTTGTTCCCTTTGCCAAATTCCCAGGCTTATAAAGCTGCAAATCTGTTTTCATAATAAGCTCCTGGTATTAGTCTTCTATTCTAAAGCTTAACTGTAGTTGATTGCCATCTTGCGTCTTTCTTTGAGATGCAAGCATCCCAAGAACCCCAAACATCTTCCAGTTTCAACAGTTTCTACAATCGTCCTATGCAGCAGATCGATCCATACGGGTTTTCAAATTTCCAAGTTTTGAACAATGACTCAACCGG